>VZUI01050914.1:0-259373 GCA_013401135.1 Cettia cetti | reverse complement strand
AGATAGATAGATAGATAGATAGATAGATAGATAGATAGATAGATAGATAGATAGATAGATAGATAGATAGATAGATATGCATAACAAAGCCAACTGGCACTGTAAGCCTGAGAGAAAATGTTCTTTTGATGTGGACATTTTTAATTTCAGTGCTGGATTGTGAAAATATTCAGATCATCAGAGCACTTTAATTAAAATCAGTGGTAGATCTCTGCTGCAATACTTCTGCCTTATAGATTTTGTTGTCTCAGCTGCTTAAAAATTGATTACATAATTCTTTAAACTTAGACTGGGATTCACAAACCAACAAAAGCTTTTCCTCTAAAACTGAGAGGGGCTTCTCATATCTTGGTATACCTAATAAATTTTTGTACAGCATATATTTGAGTATCTTGTGGGACCTTCATTATTTAAAGCAAAGTAAAAATGCAATAATTGGGACAGTAAAAATTATGGGAGTATTGAATAGCTGGTTTCACTCCTGGGAATTCAGTCTAGTAGTATTTTCCTTATTTGTTTTCCTGTCAGGCAGTCTCTGTCTAAATGTGTTTTTCCAGTAAGCATTAAAATTAATAACTCTTAAAATTAGTAAGCCTTAAAAACCCCTAGCTAGAATGGCTGAAACTTTGAAGTTCAATCTCGTGGAAAATTCTCACATTTCACAACTACTTTTATCACTATAAAGAAATTCATGATCAGGAAATTATTAACAGAATATGAAATCTAAAATTTTCAGGGAAAACGAATTGCTAAAAAACTGAAATGCATCCAAAAATATAATATATAACAGAAAATGCATTATGGCATAACACAACTAAGAGAATATAAAAGTCCAAATCAACAATAAAAAGCAAATTAGGAATAAAATTAATTTTGCCAAAAGAAATACTATCATTACTAATGAGATAAGCACAGTCTCATTCTAATGATTTTTTTTTTACATTTTTCAGTATAAATCTATGAGAGATTTTTCTTTCTTAATATTGAAACACTGAACATCCCTACTTACAGAGAACAGTGACTTGAAATATGGTGTGGTACAGGGAGCTAGAAAGCTGGAATGATCCAACCTGATTTACTTCACATTAGCAACAATACTTAGGTTGTTACTAGGGTTCATTCTGGCTTTACACAGTTCACAGATTTTTGGCAGGGTATGTTCATTCTCATGTTCATCCCTATGTCAATCTCATATCCTTAATTTGATTTTTAATTTCTCAGTTGTCAGGATTTTTTTTATTTTGAAAAGGCTAAGGAATTCTCATAATCTCAAACATTATACTCTTATTAAATACTGAAATGTAATAATTCAAATAGGGGCAATATTTATCTCCTAATTGACAAGTCATTTCACAAAATTGAAAATGTTATTTAATATATATAGTGCAAAGGTATTGAAAATCTTTATTTCAAGAAAAGAAATTCAATGACAAGATGAGGAAGGAATGGATCCATTAAAAATGCCTGTATCTCTGTAGTAATGTATATATTTCAGTTCTATAGACCTGTTAACTCCATCAACAGCAGTGCATTATAAAATTTAATAGATAAATTAAGTATCCCCATAAACAGTGGGCCTATCTTAACACAAAATTGTTCATTAATGCACTATACCTATTTCTAAATAATTTCAAAGGCAGCAAGCAGGAAATAATAGGAGGGAGGGGTTTTTGTGTCTCTGCCTTCATATTTCACTTTGTACCTACACAAATGAAATTTCATCATTACCATATATCAAAAGAATACTAGAAGCACTTATACCCTAAAGCAGCTTTAAATTTTGTAGGTAAATGACACCTCTCAAAAGATAGAAACATGGATTTAAACCTTCCCTTCTCCCTGACAGGAAAAAGAGCCAAACCCCAGGCAATTATTTTTTCATGGAATTATTTTGAAAAGTAAGAGTTGTGCACAACAATATAACCTAGTGAGAGAGGTCTTGCCACAGTACTAAACAAACCCCAAATCAATATCTGTGCTCACTGCTCACATCACAGCATATAGGATCAGTCGCAAGGCTGAGAGGTTTTACTAGAGAAAGATTAACACAGAGTTTACACTTTACACATTAACAGTGAGTGAGACAGTTTTCCTGTGAAAACAAAAACATCTTGGGAGTGCTGTGGCTGAGAACTTCTTTGAAAACTACTGAAAACCTTGTGCAGATGTAGCCCAAATACATGAGGCATGCAGCTGAGGAGTCTCAAGTCCTACTTAACTTGTCTTTACCTGCAGTTTTCCAATTGGAAGAAAACATCTGATATGAAAATATCTTGCTTTTAACGTGGTAGAACTATAAAGAATTTTAAGCAGACAAATTCTAATGAGAAAGGTGAGGCAGCTTCTTGGGTCGTGCTACCAACGCAGCTTATAGTTGCCCTCATAATTTCTAAGAAAATACTTTATGTTCTCTTTCATGAAGATCTTCAATTTTGAAATTTTTTTGAACATGACATTTTAAGAAAATGGTTTTTACCCTCTGGTAAATTCAGTGTGTGAGAAAAATGAAAGATTTCCTGTAAATATTTTTTTGTTTTCTTCCAGTTCAAAGACATATGGGACAATCTCTTCAAGCAATTTTTTTGTGTGCATTTATAAAATGAAATAAGATTAAACTATCTTTGCTGCCAGCTTCTGTCTGATTTACCTCAGGATTGAATTAATAATTGTTGGGGGTTTTTTAATTCTGTATTGTAACTACAAATAGGAAAATATGAAAAGAGTGTAACAGTTACTTCTCTGACAGAAATTGTTTCAACACCATTTCCCTTTGCATATGGCATTCTTTAATTTAAAAAAATTAACTTCCTATAAGAAAAATGCCACAGTGTTGACATTTGAGATTTTTTACTCATTTTTTAATTTCATTTAATGTGATAATTTCTAGCAAGTACGTCCCTCATCAATTTTTACTTCCTTTTTTATACCTTTTCTTTGACTTTTGCTTCACTTTTTCTCATTATTTCTGGATGTGACTACCTCATTATTCTGACCACTTGTTAATCTATAGCATACTACAAATTGTATGTAGCAATTCCAAGTTTTTGCACATTGTTTTTCTTCACTCCAAACTTTTTCTTTCAGTAGCAGTAGATGTTCCCTAAAACATACATCTCACAATCACTCCACTGAACAAAAGAATCTGCCCCAACTAAAAAAAAAACCTCTGCATGTGATAGCTTTTTCTTGAAACAGAACATCCACAAACTGATGCACCTAGACAGTGACTATATGTATAGAAAAATGGAGGGAGCCAAAACAGTAGCTTGAAAGATAACTATCACCATCAGACCACACACAAAACTGAAGAGCAAAATAAGAGGATGGATTGATTGATTGATTGATTGATTGATTGATTGATTGATTGATTGATTCCCTGGTAATTCCTTATTTTTCAGATTTGGAATGAAGGCTTCTCTCTCTCTCTGGTTTTTTGTTGGTTGGTTGGTTGGTTGGTTGGTTTGGGGGTTTTTTTTCTTAATTTTAATGGTTAAAACATAATCAAAACAATATGTCTTCTCAACTGGATAGTACTCAAAGAAAGCACATTAGTACTATCTATCAAATAAGACAATAATTAAGATTCCAGGATTTCAACAAATATCAAAATCCACATAACTCTATGATTATAATCCTTTAAAGAAATAGACAATAGGTCATGCAGTAGAATTACGTAGTTCTAAGAAACTCAAGTTACTGTACTGGGTGGCTACTCTGATTCTGATTACTCATCCCTAGCTTTTCAGGAAGCCCTTTAAAATTTAAGTGTAAGCCTAAAACATTTTCTTTACGAACATACGGATATTTGCAGTGCTTGATGGGTTGGTAATCAAATTAATAGGGAAGACAGTCAGTCCTGCATACAGTGTGTTGCCAAACTTGTAAGAGGCATGGGAGGAGTTCACATATTTTTGTTTTGGATTTGCTGCCAGCTGCTGTACCACTGTAGTGTTTAAAGACAGTGCCAAATACAGGGTTTTAAAGGTTCTCCTATAATTATATCAGATAGAGAAAGGGCAGGGCATGCTTTACTACTCAATCTTTCCTTATTCATTTAGAGCCTGTCTCAAGCCTTGAGAAGTTTTAACACCTTGCAGAACTGCCTTCCTAGCAAGGCCTCATGCTCATGTTCTCATTATTCCAGCACACTATATATTTTTTAAACGTGTTTTCAAGCATAGGATTAATCCCAAATTCCCTTATCTAGTACCTTTTTTAAGTGATTTTATTAATAATGTTTCTATCCTCATTGAACACTGTGTTACCTTAATTGCTTTAAGCGTTTTTAATTTTTTTTAACAGAATTAAGTATCTAAAGGAAAACATGAGCTGCTAAGTGTTCCCTAGTTATATGGCCTATATGCAGGACAATGGATTAAAATATTTATCACTGTGATGCCTGAGATACAGGCTGAATTAAGGTTGAGCATGGCAGAAGGAATTTGATCAAAGCATGCTGGAGAGCTATAAAGCCTCTATGAATAGGTACTCAAGAGAAGATTTCTAAATCTTTTGTCCTTAGCTTCCTGGGCAGCTATTTCCCTCACCTCTTCTCTAGATATTCAACACTACATTATTTTCTCTACTTCAAAACTTTTCTCTCAGTAGTAGTAGATGTTTCCAAAATGACAGGAATCGCTCTCTTAACATTCCTTCTCTAATGTCAAGTAAAGGCAATCTAAAAACCAGTCAGCGTCTCTCTTGTGTCTCATTTATTGTCACATCCTCCCACATGTTCTGTCACATCTTTTCACAAAAACTGTATACTTTTTAGACATTCTCAAGACTGAGGAAATTGCACTGTACAAGTTTCTCTTTTTTGTCATCTCCAGTGATTTTCCTTTTCTACTTGATAAAGCAAAGTGATCTAGTCTTCACTGTATGGTCCTCCTTAAGCTAATAAACAAGGACCTTTTACCCTCATCAACTGCCATTTCTATTATGACAGTACTACCAACCTCAATTGCTTGTATTGAAAAAAACCCCCACATTACTGCTTTCCTATCCTGCCTGTTATTTTTGAAAAGACAGAAAATAACAGAGCAATTTGTTCTAGTGTCTTACTCCAAATCTCACCATGAAAGCCATGACATCTTGAATATATAATACAAGCACTATGAAAAAAGATTTTTGACAATTATTTTCTTGTACTCTACTTTTATGTACCCTGTTTTCTCTGATTTGGCCCAAGCACATTACATTTTTGTGCATGTCCTTCAGCCGTCCTGGGTGACCAAAATAATCTAGCCACTCACTACCATGAGCTGATATGATGTTGTCCTCTAAAAATGCATTTTGGCAAATCTCTAAGCCTGTTATTCATTCATTTTCTTGCCCTCTGAGTTAGTTAGATATTTCTGGCAGCCAATCTATGTCTTGAATTCTTTTGTATACACAGCTAGGAGTAATATCCAAAATGCAGTATAGCTGCATAAGCTCATCTTCTTATGCAGTGTAACACATGCGGAGAGAAAATACAGAAATTGCATTATGAATAAGCCTTTTGGACATGGAAAACTGTTTCACACTTGCTGTAAAATTTTTGTTAATGAAAAAACACACACCACATTAAGTATGTGGCCTGAAATCTGTCTTTTAATTACCCAATGCAAAGCTGGACATTTGTGGCATTTCTCTAGTTATGTTTTCCACCTGTTCTTCTTAGAAGCTGGGGAAATGCACTGAGCTACATACCGAAGCACGCATGCTGATTAGCTGTGTTTGTATGCCCTGCTACAGGCATTACCTGATATCATTCACAGGTGTGATACCCCTTACTTAGTTTTTAGAGAAACTTGGATAACACCTTGCAGACAATGAGAAGATGGCAAAACAAAAGAATGAACAGGGTTACATATGTCTGAGAGGTCGTATTTCTGTCTTCTCTACAAAAATAGATTAAAACTACCTGGAGCTGCTTCACACTGATGCCACTGTTGTCTGTCAGGAACAGTGCAGCATAAGCCACGGACTTCATAAAGGGAGGGAAATGGAAGAGAAACCCCCAGACATAAAAGGAAGGCAGAAAAAGACATTGCTAGCCAAGAGGTTTACTAGAAAGCAATAAATGAAATTACATTCTGTACACAAACAATAGGCAAATGTTAATAAACATTCAACAATGCACCCTTCTGTAGGAGTTTGTGTGAAAGATTTGACCTGAGCAGCTTCAGCATCTAAGACATTATTTAGTAATATTATTATTTCTTATCTTTGAACAGAAAGTGCATAGAATTACCTTTCTCTCAAAGCACCAAAATCAAATATTTGTGGACTCATTTAGTATCTTTTCATGCCTGTGATTTCAGATAATAGTTGTTTGTGATATAGCTAACCTATTGCACAAAAGCTTCTAAGGGCAAACGTTAGTACAAATTAAGTTAGTGCAAATTTCGCTTTGGTGAAAAACATCACAATAAGATTTGGTTTGACTCTTGACCCTTGAATAGCGCACCATTATCAACTGTCCCACACTTTCTTAAATCAGCATACCAGCTTAAATAAGCATATCAGTATACAGAGAATAAGGTACCTAAGGCTTATACTGAGTCTTCTCTAAATTGGCCACTTAGAGAAATAGATCATTTATGGTATGCTGCCTGATGTGATAGCTCTTCCAATGTTTTATGTGAGGTTGGGTACTTTTTTTCTTAAGGTTGGTTTATTTGAAAAGGTGGACCATTGAAAAATTGACAATGGAATTGCCTCATGCTTCTATGAAAGTTTTCTTTAAAATTGAAGGAAAGGTTTCAAAAACTGTCAATTTATGAACATAAGAGAAAAATATTTCATAACTACCCCCTACCCCCCAAGTTTCACCAAGAAGACTGAGATGCTATCTCTAGATTTCTAACAGATGTCTACAAGGAGTTTCTTCCTATGGGCAATATTTTATCTTTTATGCAGTTGGTCAAATTAAAAACTTGTGGTGGTAAAGGACTATGTGGCAACAAATTACTTAAGAGTAGCTGTAGTGAGCTGGCAACAAATCCAGTAAACTTAGGAAGAGCAAAGTACACATATGCCTTACAGCCAAGCAATCTCTGCTGGCTCCAGAGGTAAATCACAGAGCCATCCTTCTATTACTTTCTCCTGCATTTGGAGGATTGGCACATCCTGTTCTAGTTAGGAACACTGTCTCTCATATCAAATATACTTCTCCAAGGTTATGGGTATCAGTGTGGATCCTTTTTTTGCCATCTTGGAAGATGTGTCATTTAGATTCTTGAATGGAAGAGACTGTTCAGCCAGCAAAAACAGGTTAGAAACTTTGGATTAGTGTATCAGAATACTTCTAAACAATTTCAGTGTATGATACCCAAGATTGTATTCAACCAAACTGATCTCTGGACACAGAATTATAAGCTTTTTTTTATGGAAACAGTGTGTGCAGTCACATCTTACAGCATTCCAGCATTTTTGAAGAGTCCAGATTGTTCTTAACATTCATGCCAAATTATCAACAATTTAGAAAGCTGTTGCCAAAGGTCATTCCAACTACAGCTGTTTGGAATACAGAAGGGTTTATTGATCTTTTCCTTTGCATAGCACTTTAAAAAAAACATTTTGTGGAAATGAAGACTATGACAGACGTTGATCATTGCCATAGGAAAGGGAAGGAGGGGAAAGGAGGGGCAGGGGGTTATCAGGGTTATATTGAGGGTAAAAGACTCCATTGCAATGCTATTGTTAGGTCCCTATGTGGTAACACTGTTCTCATGATGTGACTTTAACCTTGTACTTGTGTCCCAACAAATTAGGGAAGCTGGCTCAGCTGGTTGCTCATTAGGCATGACACTTTAGGTGGCATAATGTTCACAGCTCCAAAGCAAATTGGAGTCCTCCCAGAAACACAGGTATCATATTCTAACAAATCACTTATCCCAGAGGCCATCTTTGACTGCTCTTATGAAGTACACTGAATCATGATCTTTTGGAAAACTTAATGGCTGTGATCCAATTTAGCAGCTGGATTATATTAGTTCACATTTTTAAGGACAAAGGTTACAATAACTAGATCTTGTGTTACTGGATTTAATTAGGTTACCTTAATGGTTCTGTAACAGTTTGCGGAGTGTTAGTAGTGATGTAATTTCTTTTAATTTCTTTCTTCTAGGTAATACAAAAGACGGGAATTTCACACATAAAGGCAGACTGGTAGAAAACAGAAGAGGGATAAAAGAGAGGGCAAAATAGGAACACTGTTACTGAGAAACAAGGAGAAATTACAAGACACTAATGATAGAGATGCAGTCTGAGTCAGAGTACTTCAGGGCCTTGAAAGCACAAGTAGAAAGCTTAAACCTGATACACCAGGCAAAAGAAAACAGAGAACAGAAAAGACAAGCGTGTGTCTGTTAATACACATGCATACTTGCATGATGCACATGTTTATAGAGCTTAGGACTGAAACAAGGATTCTTCCTGCCTAGCCAATACTCCACAACATTGCATTTTCTATGGGACAATATTTGTGAATCTCATAACAAGCTAATGAAGAGCACTTATTTCAGGTTTTACATGGTTAAGGGTGCTCTAATTTCTACTGTATGGTCATATACATTTGTATTGAGGAATTTTAGTTGCATACAGTTCACATAAATATGGCAGAATTTGGTTTTAAATTTTAAGTTTTAAGCAGTTTTAAAATATGTTTTAAGGTATAGCTACATTAACCACAGACCTGAAGATTTCTCAAAAACACTTATCTTGATGTGTCTTATTATCTTTAATAGTAAATGGTTGCTTTTTCATGCAAATAGATTCTGCTTCCTAGAGGAATGAGAGGGAGAAGGCTGGTAGGTTGTTTCGAAGTGAGAAAAAGTGGCCTGTGTGTGTGTTTTTGGAGGCTGTCCTCACCCTGCTCCTCGTGCAACTTGGGCCAACCAAAACTCACACAGCCTCAAGAGCTGCCAACAGCCCTTATCAAAGCTTGCAGCAGCTTCTCACGCGATTTACACACACACGCACACACAAATCCCCCTCTCCTCCGAGCGGAGCTGTAGCTGCCCTGGGATCCTTTCTCCGGAGGGACTCCACGAGCCTGTCCCCTCCGGAAAGCCTGGGGGTGGGAAGAGGGTATGAAGCCGGTCTTCTCTCTGGCTCTTGCTCTCCAAGGTTCGTCCAGACTCTCGGGAGGACGATTTAATGACCCGCTCCGCCCCTGCTTCCCCCCGCCCAGGCAGCTCCGAGAGGCTCTGGGTCACACGAGTGGGGAGCGGGGGGGGGAATGAGCCGCTGCAGCGGCGGCAGCAGGAGGAGGAGGGAAGGAGGGAGGGCAGGAGGGAGGGCACGAAGGAGGGAGAAAGGAAACCGGGCAGGTGACACCGCGCTGGGTTGCTGGGGCTCTGCGGGCGCGGAGCGGGCGGCAGGAGCGCGGCGGCCATGCACGTCAATGGGAAGGTGGCTCTGGTCACCGGCGGGGCGCAGGGCATCGGCCGGGCTTTCGTCCAGGCGCTGCTGGGCAAGGGCGCCAAGGTAAGCCCCGGGAAGAACGTCTTCCCTTTCCCTCCCCTCTGCCTCCAGCCGGCACCCGCGGGCGGGGGTGGTGGCAGCCCCGGGGGCTCGGCTCTGCTCGGCGGGCGACCTGTCCGTCTGTCCATCCGCCCGCCCGCCAGCCAGCCACTCAGTTTCCTCCCTCCCGCTTAGGTAGCCCTGCTGGACCGTAACTCCGAGGCCGGACAGGAGAGCAAGGCGGCCCTGGACGAGCAGTTTGAAGCGCAGAGGACGCTGTTCATCCAGTGCGACGTGACGGACCAGGAGCAGCTGAAAGGTAGGAGGGAGCGCTGAGCGGAGCGCGCCCGGGCTGCGGCAGCCGTGAGTGCTCAGGGAAGGGTTCTGCAGGACAGCCTGCTCCCGATCGCTTCTGGCACTGGCTCAAAAACGATTTGTTCCTGAACCTGCAGATGTGAAATATTGCTACCGGCATTACTACAACAATTTCACTTTGTTCCTTGGCACGTCGAAAAGAAAAGCCAAAGTCATTTCCATTGAGTGTTGTGTGTGATATTTTTGCATGAAAGCCTCTGCAGAAGATAATTGCTATTTTATGAGTAATGTATATAAACTTTAAAGCTCATACTTGCTTTTTATGAGGTTTCAGTACAGATTCCAAGCTGCATTCCCTCGTCACAGGAGTAATAAATTCTGTGCTGGGTTACAGTGCTCTTTCTATACAGCACACTTACTTTCATTGTGTGCTACCATAGCTGAGAGCAGAACTGGCAAAAAGTGGCACGCTGCTTTATCCTGGGGTTATCTGTAGAATGATAACGCTTCACACACATTGTGCAGATGCATGGAATGAAAGCAACTTCCCTCATGAATGATTTGCATTTCTGTTTTCACTTAGTGGAAAACCAGTGTTCCCTACTGAGTATCATATAACATATAACAGGCACATCACTTCATCAAAGTTTCATTATTAAATGGTACATTCATAGGTAGTGACTCAGATTTATATTTTGACATCTCTTTTGTCAGTGCCCTTTCCCCAGATTCATTTCTGCTGTGCTAGATGTTAGTTTCGATCTCTTTTCGTTCATTACACTTCACTGGTCATTTTCTCAATAGTGACCATTGAGTATAGCTATTCCTCTTTCAGAAAACATTGCTGCTATTCCAGAATTCAGCAGTATTGTCTACTGTTCCTAGCTAGCATGATTATTCCTAATTCTATAGCTTTATGTTGTCTGTTTGTAAGAGAGATGCTGGACTTTAAATCTGGGATCTGCTTTAATCAAAAGTTGTTATCAGCTAGGTTGATTATTTACTTTTTCTCAAAGTGGGAGGAGTAAGGAGAAAGCAAAAGCATCCTAGAGGTAGGAATAACATGTGCTGATGCATGGGTGTTACCTCAGTATGCTTTGTCTCCCACCATTCCTCCTCTCTTTAGTGCCAGGCAAGTGCAGGACCAACAGGGTGTGAACCGGGGGCTGGAGTGAATAGGACAGGTCAGCAAGGGAGTTTTTGGAAACAAGTTAGGAAAAGAGCAATCAGAGTAAAACTGGAGGTGGTTCTTGCAAAGAAAAAGAGCAAGAACAGGTGGCTGCTGCTGCCAATGCCTCTCGGATCATTGCATTAATCCTGCTGAAGTTTTCTTACCATAAATTTGCAATCATGTTTCACAATCCTTTGGGGATTCTGAGGTGGTTTGGGTGTTGTTTTTTTTGTTTTAACTGCTTTATTTTCATATTTTTCCACTTGCAATTGTAAGCTACTACTTAACAAATTTGGATTAATTTCGCGTTTAGACTTTAAAGGTCCTACTGGATGAATCAAGTCCTGTACTTTTTGTAAAAGGTCATGTGTGTGAATGAAGTTCCTCACTTTTTGAACTTTAGCCCTTACAGTAGGAAGTCCCAGTAACAGAACTAGTATTTCTAAGTCCACAAGGCTTATGAGCAAGAAATCATCTGCTTAATCTACTTTCAGGTCTTGCCTGTACTTTTCTCCTCTGGTGATTCTTTGACCTAATCTGCCACAAAAATCTCCAATCTCATCCCACTTTTAAAAAATCACCATACTTCCTTTTGCCTTCCAGGAACATTTAGGAAGCTCACATATAACAGGTGTTTGTGCTGACTTTGCATTGTTTTTCTGGTCTTTCCTTTAAAATGGATCCTTCTCTTAATTTTTCCTTCCCCATTCAATATTTCATACAATCATCTGCCTTTAATTTCTTATGATTCCATAAGCACAAATTAGTGTGCAATGCAAACACAGTATTATTCTACATTTGAAGAGGGAAGAATAAATCAGCTTATACTGATGTGTGGGTGACAACTTTGCTAAAAAATTACAATAAAATTCTTCTTTTTGTGGATAGGCAACAGATGGGATTACTGGAGGTAGATAAACTTTTACCAGAAATATTCCAAACACAGAAATGCAAAAGCATTTGGTCTTTTCTCAATATGTAAAATAGAAAACTACAATTAGTCAAGTCTGTGTAAATTTAATTTAAAAAATCATTGGCGAAATTACTACTATCCATGGTGTTTTTTGAAGATGATATTAAGAATTAGAATCTTCTTAAGAAAGATGTTATTTAGAGAAGGCTTAAAAGGGAATTAGCCAGTTTCCAAAATTTGGAAGCTAAGTAAAGACCAAAATTTTATTTATCTTACTCATTGGAAATAGGTTAAATATTCACTTCTGCTTCTAATAAAGCCAAAGGTTTTCGTTTGCCCTTGCTGATACAGAATTGGAAAGATAAGTGACTGAGGAGTTGGGAAATCAGAGAACGAATTGCCAAGAAACATAAGAAAAGAAAAAAAGGTAGACAAACAAAACCAGATTTATTAATATTGCAATATTCTAGCATAGTATAACAATATAAAAAAAAAATCTGTACAATAAAGGCAGTTGGACAAATAAAACCTGTCCCATCAGCTCTTGTTTTGATCACAAGATGATGACTATGATGGACCTGAAGCATTGAGGCAAAGAAAAGTTTGGTGCAGGAAAAGCTTTGTAAACCCCTGCAACTGCTGCAGAAAAAGGCAGGTGTCTGAAAGCTGATGCTATGCCCCTGATTGACACAAAGAGCCACGCACTAAAGATCAGAGAAGGAAGATGCTTCTGTCATCACCTTTCAGTGAAGCAGTTTCATCAAGGCCTGTCAAGCATAATTCCAGTATACCTGAAATACTGTCGATTTTGAGTCAAACACCAAAATTTTTTAAAACAATATTGGGGAGGTAATGTCTTTGTTTACATAATAGTAAATATTTAGTGATGAGGAATAATGTTTGGAGGGGAAAATAAGCAAGCTATATATACATAAGATAATGTCCTCAGTCCTGGAACATCTTAGTCTGGAATGAACATCTGGAAGTCATCTCATCCATCTTGTCAAAGCACAGCCAGGCTTGAGGAGTTTGCTCCTCATTATGACATCATCATGTTTTTCTATATACATCTTTTATCTCAGTTCAAACTCTGTCACATGGGAAAAGACAATGTCATTGTGGAAGTTTCCCAGTTCTTATTTTGAAATTCTTTGGAAGACAGGTCACTATTTTATCCTCAGAAAAAAGAAGATTTGTATTTGAGAAACACATTATTAAAGTTACCTGACAAGTGGAATATGTAACAACTTATCCATAAATAGATACTTCTAAACAAGAATTGTGATTAATTATTTGTAGTTGAAATGTTCATGTCAGTTGTCCATTAAATAAAAACTCTGTTCTTAGGCTAAATTTGGACTGAATAAAGAAAATTTTTCTGAACACTTGAAGCTTTTGTTTTTCAAAATAGATGGTGTCAAATCTTGACTTTACTAGCTATATCAAACTGATACAAATCAAGCTATAAATGCTTAATTTATATAATTGGGGTGCCAAATATCCTCTCTAATACAAAGCGTATAAGTGCTAAGAACTTACATTAGCTCCTGTTATCAGACATTATCAAGCTAAATGAAAAGGTAACTATGTTATCTTAATCCTTCCACTCTCCCTAAATATGTCTAATGTTGGTGCATGTTAGATAAAGTATTTAATTGCATGTTGCTCACTAATGTTTAAGAAAATAATGAAGACATTTTGGTAGACTAATAAATTATTCATTTTTGTGTATGCATTGTATTTTTATATCTTCCTTTCCAAAGTTCTAAGAAATGTCACTCTTGGATCTTACCATAGGAGCTTTCAAAAAAGTAATTGAACATTTTGGAAGGCTGGATATTGTGGTTAATAATGCTGGAGTGAACAATGAGAAGGACTGGGAAAGCACTATACAAACTAACTTGGTAAGCATTATCTCCTTTCGCATGTCTATATTTCAGTATTTAATGTTGGAATACAGTTAACAGCCTGCAGCTTCTATAGATTTTTCTAGATTACAGAACATTAACTCTTTGATTGGTAAGTACAGCTATTGAAACAATCACACATAACTGAGTTTGAGGTGGGTCCCTAAAATTGTCTATCTAAGACATACAGCACTGTGTAGAGCTGCTCAGATTATCTACCATCAGACAACATTCTCTTTCTAGAAAATCCAATTAATTCCCAAACAGGGGTAAGAATTGACTACCAAGGCAGTAGAGCTGCATCTACAGTAGTCCAGTCTATTTATATGAATGTTTTAGAACATTTTAGTTACTTGTGAGGCTCAGCTGGTCTGCATTAGAGTTGCCATTTGTTGATACTACAAGTAAATTTGTTCAGCCAAGACCTCCACACTTTCCTCAGCAACCATGCCAGCATAAAATCTGAGTTTTTAGTATAGGCCACTTCACCACCATCACTGGTAGGAGCGCACTACTTAAGGGCACTTATTCGCCAAAATCCAGTGCGTTCAACGAGCCTGTGAAATTAATTTTCAAACAAAGTGTTACCACTTCTTTGATATTATCTGGTATCTTGTCAAATGACACCACAATATCTGCTTCTCAGCTGAAAAGTTTTTAATTTCAAGGACATCTCTAAGACATCTACGGTCCAAGGAATGACCTTTCTAGCATGAATAGAATTTCTAGGTTACTGAAATTCAGTTTGTGATCTACCATCTGCGAAGTCTTAATTCAATGGTGATTCAGCAAGTCACCCCATGATCATACTTACTGCAAAGAAAGTAGAAAAAGGAAGCTTTGAAGAGTAAAATGTGGAGTTTTCTCCTTTGAAATTTGTCAATAAGCTCAGAATATGAACATTAGGTGTGTTTCTATCAAAAATTTTAAGGACAAAGATACCCATCTTTGAATCCTAATACCTCCAAGAAAGCAAACTAACAAAATAAGTCCAGGACAAGTAACACAAGCTGTATATGAGACAAGTTACAAAAAATTATTGAGAAAAGAGGTATTTGGAAAAAAAGGAATTTAAGTTTCATATGGCCTTTCTCTTGATTCTTTGTATCTATTCCTTATGTATTCTTCAAGATTTAGGTGCATGTATTTCTTCCTCTTTATTTCATATCTAAAATGTTCTGAAAAATTAAACATTAGGAAACATCTTATTGTGAAGTAACAGTACTTTGTTATCCTCAGTGACAGGCAACATCTATATTTCTTAGTACAGATCCCTTGAATGTAAAAGAAGACTGCGTTCTAGATGACTTATTTGTCTTTACTGTTGTGCCTAGTTTTACTACAGGATATAAGTTAATGTAGGCAGCCATCCACCTGTCAAATTTGCAAGCACAGATAATTAGTCATCACTGGAAATACTGCAGTCCATGTGAGAAATATGCTTGACTGTGATACTTGCTGTCAAGGTAAATATCCTAACTTACAGTGATGTCTTAATAGTTTTTTTCGATGCCAAGAACTTCAAACAGAAGATGTTGAGAACCTCCTCCTACTGTATTGCAGAAGACACCAAGTTGAGTGGGGGGGTTGATATGCTGAGGGGTCAGTAGGCTCTGTAAAGGCTCTGTAGATCTGAACAGGCTAGATTGATGAGCCAAGGCCAATTGTCTGAGCTGCAATAAGGTGAAGTCCTGAGTCCTGCACTTTGGTCACAACAGCCTCATGCATCACTACAGGGGTGGGGCAGAGTGGCTGGAAAGGTGCCCATTGGGAAAGGACCTGGGGGTGCTGGTCAACAGCAGCTGAACATGAGCCTGCTGTGCCCAAGAGGTCAGGAAGGCCAATGGCATCCTAGCCTCTCTCATCAATAGTGTAGCCAGTGGGACCAGGGCAGGGATTGTCTCTCTGTACTCAGCATTGGTGAGGCTGCTCCTCAAATCCCACGTTCAGTTTGGGCCCGTCACTATAAAAAAGATATTGAGGTGCTGGGGTGTGCCCAGAAAAGGCCAACAAAGCAGTGAAGGGCCTCATGAGAAGCAGCTGAGGAAGATGGGGTTGTTTAGCCTGAAGAAAAGGAGGCTGAGGGGAGCCTTATCACCCTCCACAATCACCTGAATGGAAGTGGTAATGAGGTGGGGGACAGCCTCCTCTTCCAGGTAAGAAGTGATAGGACAAGAGGAAATGGTCAGAAGGGCTGGGGGAGGTTTAGATTGACTGTAAAGAGAGATTTCTTCAGCAAAAGGGTTGTCAAGCACTGAAATAGGCTGCCCAGGGAACTGGCTGAGTCATCATCCCTGGAGGAATTTAAAAGACCTTTAGATGTGGTGCTTGGGGTCATGGTTTAGTGGTGAACTTGGCAGTGCTGGGCTAACAGTTGAATTTGATGGTTTTAAAGGTAATTTCCAATCTAAACAATTCCATGATTCTATTTTTTTTTCTTACTACAAATAATTGAGCAGAAGCAGATCATAAGTGGTCTCAAGTAGCAGAAAATCTGAAATCCAAGTCTTAGAAACCTACACGCTTAACTATCACGTTAGTCCCCTATTTTTTTTAAGGGAATATTATATAGTTTATATTACTGTATATGTAAGTTCACCATAAATGTCATAATGACCTAATATACAGTTGAATGTTGAAAACTTTCGTGAATATATGGTGGTGACTGGAAGAACATCTAGAATGATCAAACAGAGTAGAAGTACAGTTGTGTGGGTTAAATCAAAGCTGCTCTAAGATCCAAATATCTACACTCCCCTATTGATTATTCTTTCCCTGTCTAACACCGAGTCAACTAACTAGCTTTTCTCCATAAACATTTCTGTCTAGTTACTGTAATTTCTACAAATTAAGATATAACACTTTGTATTTGTTGCTTTTTTTAATTATAAAAGAAAAAAAATAGCTGATGCATGTAATATCTTCTATGGGTTGGTTCTAGGAAATATTTTTCTGTTTCTTGTAGAAAGAAGCAAAATATATATGAAAAACATTCTTTTAAAATGTCTCAATTTCCCTCTTGTAGGATAGTTTAAGTATTCTTTGTTTTATTCCTAATAACAGAAATAGCTGCTATAGCCACACAGTGTGGTACATATTGTGCCCATATTTTTTATTTTAAAAGGGGAAAAAAACACCTCTGCATGCCAGTCTTAGTGATATCATTTATATATTGATATAACAAATATTCCCTGCCCCAGTTTAAAGTACAAAGTACAAAAGTAGAGCAGTACAGAGCAAGATAAATCAGGACAAACACATCTGGGGTGTGTTCTTTATGGCTAAAACAGTTCACAGAACCGGTTGGTCTTCAGGAACGTTTTTAAAGGAGTGTAAGGAGGTTCTCTGATAGTACTGCTTGAGAAAGCATGATGAAGAATGTTCACAAATTGGAACTGAATTTTGAAGGAAAATGGAGTAAAATACAGTTCCTACTTGGTGTCCATTACAGTTTCCTGGGAGAAGACAACTTGATAAAGCCAGGGAGGGGGTGTAGGAAGAAGTACTGACTACTAAAATGATATTTCTATTGCAGTGCTTTCCACCATTTTGCTACATTTTATGCTAAACATTCTTCTTTTCATTACTTTATTAATACATCTATTTTTTTCAACTTAAGTATTCCAGCAAAGTCATCTATTCCTCACCTCAAAACTCCAGATCTCATGGTGTTTATTTGATTCATATCAGGTTAATCAACAGCAGCTTCAACTGCTGATACTCATACAAAGGTACACCTTTGTTGTTATGGCACATAAAAAATGAACTTGGCAATGATACAAGAATTCCATTTTAAAGAGATAGTACCAGTGTAGTTTCAGCAGTCTGTCACACACAAATTCATGTACAGAATAGCACAAGGGTGTATGACACATAAATTCTTATTAAGGGTCCTAACCACAGTCCTCCAGCATGGCAGTCTTTATTGGATTTATAAAAACTTCTGCCTAAGGCATCCAGAAATTTTATAATCTGACTTTTTTATTCTTCAAATCCCTAAAGCAAGAGAAGGGCCTGCCTCTTTACAAGTCTTGAGCGTGTATGTTATTTAAACACAATTGGGTGTTCTAAGAAGCTTCAATAATTTTATCTTGTGTTGATGTGTCTTTCTGGAACCACTGTAATTAGAGTGGCCACTATAATTACAGTGTCTTTTGTCATTACAAATGCACTTAGCACATTTTATACTAAAGACATTCCCCCAAATTATATGCAGGGTCTCTTTTTATGTTTATGTCAGAGGTCTCTGAAAACTGACATAGGTTGGAGTATACAGTTAAATGTAGCAGTACTTGTATCATTTATTCTTACCTTTTAAATATTACCAGAATCAAATATTTTGAAGTACCTTATGTGGCATTTTGACCAAGTTTTATTATGAAAAAAAAAGTATATATATTTAAAAAAATTCCCCAAATGAAATTATGAAAAAAAATTTAAAGTAAAATCATATCTTCTGTTTATGTGATAATTTTTGCAGTTTTTAACACATTCTGGCAAAACTTTACACTGCAGGCCAGAGCCTGGGCACATCAAAACACCCCAGTCAAATGGGATTCAATTATTTAAGCATTGTCCAGAAGTAAGTAGAATTCAAATGCACACATAAAGTTTCTTCAGGTACGTGACAGTCTTATTCTTCATTACTAGGCAAAATGTAGTAATATGCAACAATTCTAAGTTTTTACATTTTTCATGAGTTTGCACACTTTATTTCCATAAGTCACAGAAGTAACAAATTTCCATGAATTTAGAAAAGTCCTTTACTAAACATGAAGTCTACCAACATCATGGTTTGTCCCTGCAAAATACTTAGATTGGAACTACAGAGAAGATAATGCACCACTGTATGTTTATGTGTGACTCCTTTCAATATAGCTCATGGTGAAATACGTGTTCTAGCAGCTAGCAAACCTTGCAAAATCCATGTTTGCTTATCAGAAAAGACCTATTTCTCAGAAGACCAATTAATGTTTCAGCAGAAACCAGAAGGGTAGCTAAGCAAACATCAGAAGTGATTGCTTGAATTTATTTTTGTGACAAAGACTTCATGATCATCACAAGACTGTTCCACTGTGCAAACCATAGAAGGGAGAATGTTGCAACTTTTTTCTGGTCCATACACCTTGCTGGCTTTTCCCAGCATACCAGGGAAATGAGATGGACTGAACTTCCATCCCAAAGTAATGTAACCTGAATACATGGCTGGATTCAGCAGCTGGAAATAACCACTAGGTCCCACAATAGACTCAAAGGCAAGTGCCAGCAACAGAGAAATGAACCAAAGCAAACTACTATCTGTAGCAGATGTAATGGCATAGGTGACTGGTTTACTGACAACCAGTGGCTACCTCAATGGCTTACTTGCCTATTCTTCAGTATAATTTCCTGTCAGAGGGCTAAGTGTCTAGGGAGAGATGTGGCCAAAAAATGAGAAGTGACACTTACCTTGAAATTAGTAGCACAAGGATCAATCCTTTAAGTACATAAAGAAGCCTATAGGTATAATTATTTCTGGTTTTTATATTGTACTAGAAAGGACACAGTTACTCAGCTTAATAACACTATAAGCAAATGAAATTTTTAGCTTATGGTTTTAATATATGTTTACAGTAACCAATGTTGAAGCATAATGAAAAGCAAAAGTTTTGAACTAAGAACATAAGACCAGCTATCAAAATGGAATACTATTCCTATGCCCTTCAGGAATGTGGAGGTGTATTGAAAGCGGGTAAAGAAGTAAGAAATCTGCACCATAAAAAACTGAAGCAGTGTTTCATTCCCACCTTGTAAAAAACTATTGACTTGTTGCAAATTATGAAATTCTGCTATATATAGCTATATATTCATTTCTCCTTTCTGCCCCTTCCTCTCTAGACTTCTTGTTTTCTGCAGTTTGAATTGGAAATTCATACTCAAGAGCTTGCAATTTCATTTTATATAGCAATCAAACTAACCTATACATGGGAATGCCAAGGAACTTGCATGCTTGCTCCAACTTGTATACATCCTAGAAAATCTACATTAAAAAAAATTAGTCCCACCTTCCTGTCCAACAGTGAAATGCTAAAATTTTTCATGGATATCACAAGTAGCACTTTTAGTTTCAGAATTTTGAAGGTCCTCTTATACAGTTCACAAAGTACTTTTAAAGGTTTCCTTGTATATAGTCAGTGATTTACAGCATCACTGTATGAAAGGTAGATGATCTTGGGTCAAATTCCAGCTCTGTGCTAACATGCTTTATGAAACCACAAGTTAGTGGCTCTTCCATTTTTGTTCAACGTCCCTAGTACTGAATTGTCTTAGTTCAGGAACCTACATAAAATTTTAGGACTGATTACTATTTTGTTTTCTCAAAGGAATTAATATTACCATATCACCTTGATAGAAATATAGTGCTTATCTTCAGCACTGAAGATGCTGATGTGTTTTCTCAGCATGAAGTACCACATGTATCAGACAAGAGCTGGTAAAGGGAAACTTTATTAAATAGGTGTGGGAAACTATGTCAGTTGGAACAGCTGCCCTGAAACACTAGAAAAGAAGCACCATGTACTAAGTTACTTTCAATGCAATTGACACTTGGAAAGGATTATGATTAATGATGTCCTGGGCACCATCACCAAAGAACATTTTTTATTTTTTTTAAAAGCACATAAATCTAAAAATAAACACAAAGTATGAAAACTAACTTACAGGTATAATGTTTGAACACAAGAACATTGTACACATTGGCTGACATTAGTTCCTAAAGGTAGAAAAAATTAATGTTCTACTGAAGACTCTGAGTCTAATTAGAATCAAAGTTTCAATATATGATTTCTTTTAGAATGATTGAATTAAAGCTATACAGTAAAAGGACATTTCTTTAAATGTGAAGAATCAAAGATTTTTCTAAGTTTGATTTCTGATTTTGGCACTAGAAATTAATTGCCACTTGTGAAGTCATTAAATAAGATACTGATATGTTATTCTCAAAAGAAACTGAAAATATTTTGATTATTTGCATAATTATTTTGCAATGTTTACGATGCTGTCAGATACCATTCTGGTTTTTTTTTACTGTATGATACTTCAGCATGTTTGATCTCCTCTAATTTAAATCTTTAATTAATGTAACCTAATGCTAGGAGATCTCCCCACACTCACCACTATAACTTTATTTGAAAGAATCTTAAATTTTCTGCTGGCAGTTGAAGAGCAAAATTGCCTCCCTTGAAAGCACACTCAGACCTCCAATGAACCTTAATGGGCCATCTTCATTATGTGCTGTAGTAAAACACTGTATTTTGGTAAGAAAATAAACAGCAGTTACTGAGATATCATATGTTTCAATATGTAGAAGGACAGTAATTCAGATTAATTTATGACTTCAAGGATACTAGTTTTCCATAGCCAGGATCAAAAAAAAAAAGTAAGAGTCAGGTTTTTGACTTAACCAATTTTTGATTTACGTACATTTAATTACAAAGCTGATGACTTGGCTACTCTTTTTCTTGGCATGTTTATGAACAACATCCCTTCAGATAAATGCAGTTGTAAACAAAAGAATCATAACAAATACAGCTCTAAAATGCTTTCTTATATAAAGTCTGCCAGAATATTTCCATCCCAAGCTGAGTCAGACAATTTTTTTTTAATTGATTTTAAATTTAACTTTCCCAAAATGTTTTAATAGATGATCTGTAAATCATTGTTGGTTAAGAACATGGGATTAAATTATTAGCCTTAAAAGCACAACTGGGGAACTGCACAACCTGAAAAGACATTTAGATTATTTCATTTAATTGAAAGGAAATTACAGACATTTTCATCATAACCTAAACCCAAAAAACTGTGTTCAAGAAACACATAAATCTTGAGAGGATTGGAGAAAGGCAGATTCTTTCAAGAAAATGAGAAATCCGACACAAGACTTTAGATGAAAAGTGCCATCTGCTGAGAGTGCAGACAGGTTCTTCTCACCCTGGGTATGTAGTTCAGAGTGTACCTGCAGAATAATTCTTTATTTTATCTGCTCAAACATCATAAATAGCTTTTTCATCCAAGATCAGCCACACTCAGGTTTTTGTGAGGATCACAGGTATGGATTACAAGGCTATAGCAGGTGTAAGGGGCAATATTCAAATGGAAGTCTGCATTTATCTTGAAGATCACATCTTACAATACCTTTATGTAAAGGAGAACATGTCTGCAGCCACATGAAGAAATACTAAGTTAATGGATTCCAGGGGGAGAAAAAGAACAATACAGTAATTTTGATTGGACAGCCAAGCTACCCACCTTTTTCTTGGTTTATAATTGTGGTTTGGCTAAGGATTAATCTAGCTCTATTATCTTTGAATTAGAAGGAATAGAAAAGCCTACAAGGAGCCCCAAAGTACTTCCTGCTTCAACTGATTTATTTTCTCTAATCATCCTAAGTGGAATTCTCTTTTACTGCTCATCAAGCTGAGCCACTGCTCCTGGACATGACAGGACTTGCACCTGCTCTCCAAAGACAGCATTAACCCCTTTCTTTCTAAAATATCTTCCCTACAGACTATCATAATATATGTATATTAAAAAGTATATTCCACACTTAAGTCCAAATCTAATTTTAATTGAGGTGCCAGTAAGTTTATGTTCAGAATAACTATACCTTTTAGCAACACAACCTGGCATTAGCAATCTTGGTTTTAATAAATCAAACTTACATATGAAAGTCAACATTAAACAATAGATTAACCTTTATAGTGACTCTGCTACTTTCCAGAACATGCAAGAGAAATCTGATTTAGTTTGGTATGTGTCAAGACACTGAAGACAATTCTTTAGAAAGCTTCTGTTAAAAAATTTAATTAATAGTATCATTTTTTAATTATTTAAAATATTTTTTTAAAAAATATCGCTTAAATAAGACTTTCCAGGAAAGAAAAAAAAAATCTATTAATGGGATTTTTTTCTTTAAGAAAATTTTTAAATATTGTTTCAGAATTTTGAAATATTCATATTCTGTGGGGTTTTACACTATTCCAGGAAATAGATATTCTGAAAATATGTTATTATAAAAATATATCATTGAGTGCTGAAACTATAGAAAATGAGAAAAGCTGATTCATTCTGAAGATTCCAAGGCAAACTTGGTAATGAGGTCTCAGGTTGTTTTATCTCTGTCAATGGGCAGCCTCATGTTGCTTGAAAAATGATCCAGTGATATTAATGAAGTAGGACATGCACTCTTCCAGATCTGATTCCTATTAAAACCAAAAAACATGAAGGATTACTGAAATGGAATTATAAGTACTACTTTATATTTTCAACATGCATGTCTAAAAATATCAGCTAATGAAATATAATACCCATCTCAAGATTATTTCAATTTTGCTTTGGGAATTTAGATAGTGGCAGAAAAATAGTAAACGTTCTGATTTTAAAAGCTTTTCTCTTTTTTCCCCCCAGTTTCTCTAGTCATTATCCTTTAGGTTTTAGGCAAATGCAGATTTTTCACTGTGTTTTTTTTAATATGGGAAATTTCTGTCTCAGTTATACAGCAGACCTTCTCTGGTCAAAAACAGTGAAATAATCTTGCATGCTTCATCTTTTGAACATCTTAACTTATTTGGGTCAAAATAAATAGCACTAAACATAAAGTACAAATGAAGCTCTCATTTAAAAGCTGGAATAATATTTCCAAAAGACTAAAAGTGTGTCTCAATGCATTTGTCCATTTTAAGTAGAAATTGTAATGGAAATATGAAATGATTACAGAGAGATCTAAAAAAAATATTGGTAAATAGTTATGAAACTCATCACTAATGCAGTAATACTGGAACATTTCTCTAGAGTTATTATCTTCTACCAGCAGCCTTGTCTGCTCTCCTTTTCTTACTATTCGTTTCACTCTCAGGTAAAGTGACTTTCTAGCAGAAACTCTCTCCCATGATTCACCCAGGAGGTTGGAAACCCAAGGCTTGGTGTGTCTTTGGACATCTCAGCTTAAAAGTCTGAAGCTCAGTGAGAGGAATCTCACCAGAATTTCTGACTGCAGTAGGGTTCAAAAACAGTTTTTAAGGAATAAAGATACAGGTCTCAGAATTATTTTTCCTCAAAGTTCTGTCTTTAAAAAAAAATAATTTGTAAAAATCACAGCTAATGTTATGCTAACAACATCTCACATCTCTTAGAATGCCTTTTTTACCTTCTCTGCATTTGCCTGTTTGGGCTAACTTTAATTTGAGAGGAATGGTAAAACTCCTGTAACTTCAGTCAGCAAATAATACACATTTTTAATATCCTGGGACCAGAAATATATCATGGTACTTAGTCTTAAAAAGTGTGAATTTCTTTTGACTTGAGCCTAGTGCAGTTTTAAGTGTTAGTGTTATCTTCAGATACAGTCAGTACATTTTTTTATAATATATAACAGGCTATCTCAACAAAAATGATGGGATTTAGATCAGTTCATCTGTCACTTATATTTTTAAATACGTGTTTCATATATAAATTGTTTACTTAATTCATTTCCTTCACAGCTCTTATTTCTCATTTCAATATTTTAGGTTGTTTATTTATATCTTATTAAGTGAAATAAGTAAACTGCTATTACTTCTATCTATTGCAATTGTGCTTCTGAAGTTATTGAGTTGCAATACTGTGGAATGTCTCTGTGCTTAAAAACTTCAAAGTTTAAGATCGCTGGCAAAGCAATACAGGTTCTAAGCACCACAATAAAAGCAAATTTCTATTTGTAGAAGCACAATAGATATTTTGAATTACATCAATAATTCAGTAAAATATTTTGAATTGTTTCAAATAATCTTTGAGTATTTTCAATAATTCCTTCCTATCTATACCAGACATCCGTGATCAGAGGGACCTACCTTGGCCTAGAATACATGAGAAAGGGAAATGGAGGCGATGGAGGAGTAATTATTAATATCTCATCCTTGGCAGGTGAGAAAATTTTCTGCATAAACAATTTCTGTCGGGTTTTCTTCTTAAGTAAATGAATCATACTGATCAGTCTTAATTTTTCTTCTTTTTATGGCCCTTCCCTGTTTAGAAATATTTTTAACTCGTTTTCAACATAGCAACAGAAGAAATATCAAACGACCACATATTGCATTTGCTTTTTTAAACACAATTCAATAGAAAAAAATCAGTAATCAGTCTTGTATTTAAAATCTTGAGCCTGATGTAAATTCTTCTATTGAACTCCAGAGGACCACAAATGGAAGAATATCTAAGACTAGACTATACCTACTTTATTAACAAAGATTGCCACACTCCCACTCCATGTTCCAAAATCCTTTCAGATGTGATCTACCTGTACTTGAGAAGTCATAAAATTAACACTCATATTTCACCAAGCTTAAGCAAGCACTTTCTTTGCTCACTGCTTACCTATCCTATGACTGTATCTCAATTTATTGATATAAAAATAGAATTCTGTGGATCCTACATCTGGGGGTAGAGTTGCCCTGTTGTGAGGAAGAATTCTGCACCTTCCTGTAGATATACTCAATGTTTCAATGACCGGGCTCCTAGCAAAACAGCATAGCTGAGGAGGAAACTGTACATGGAGAATGAAGTCACCTGACAACCTTCCTCAAAAATTTTGTGGGGAAGTACTTGCATTCTCTCTTTTTTTGTTTGGAGAGTTTGGAGAGTTTGTTCTCTCTTTTTTCTGTCAAACTGTCTGTGAACTGTCTGCTACCTGACACTCAGATTGTCAGAGGGTTTTTTTTTGAATGTGCAGATTACCAAAATTTTGTCATTTCATTCCAGGATATTCCAGGATATTCCTAAGTAACAATGAAATCAGATTAGATAGCACCAGCTATAGTTAACTGATTGTACATAGGTGTGGATGTTCTGAGTAGTTTTTAAGTTTTCCTTTTGTGATAAAATTTCCAGTTCACCCTACTGTCATAATCCATATAGATCTTGAGGATTTGACTTAATACATGCACATAGGCCGAAAGGGTGAGGGGGTCTTAATAAAAGACTCCATGTACCTTTAAGTCAGCATTTGTCATACTGCCTGACACATTGCTTACTGGCACCAGTCAGTTTATCTCTATAGGCTGAAATGGACATTGTGTTGGGTCCAAACTAACCTGAAGGAAACTGCTGTTGCAGTGCAGGAGGTCATCAACACAAGTAAAAGATTAAACATTTTCACAGAAACACCGACGCCTAAGGCAGTGCTTAAGAAAAGGGTAGGGGTAGCAAGTGGTTTGATTCCTTTTCTAACTGGTCTCAAAGGAAAACAAAATTATTTTGTTTTTAAGACCTAAAAGCTTGCTGTTCTGTTTGTTAAGACAAACAACAGCTTCTTTGTCTTTGTTTGGTTTTATATGGCTTGTGTTTAATGGTTGTTTCCAAGGTCATGAGGAAAAGCACACTTTAAAAGCTAACATATACAAATTTTTATTGCTTATTTATTTACTATGGTTTGTGCTAATGATTCTAATTTTCATTTCCAGTCTGAAGGTCTAAGTCCTGAAGTTTATTCCATATATGAAAGACAAACTTCCATTGCCTTGCTGAACATCCCCTTCAAGTGTTTTCTTAGAGCTAGCTTCTGTTGATCATTAAACTTCTGGTTTTGATCCCTGCTGTCTAAGTTCTCTCTAAGATACAGACAGCAAACCTTCCTATATCTTTCTGAGCAACAAGAAGAGTTGCACACAGTGCTTATGTAAAATTCAATAGTATCTACTTTGCACATTAATTAGCTACCAGTACATCGCCATGGGAATTTTGTCAATGATTTGGACTAGGGACAGAATCAAGCATTACAGTATTACATTTCCAAACACCCCTGGTACTACTGAAATTATTTCTGTGAAGTGGATGCTTAAAAGTGTTAATTCAGCTGGATCAAAGTCAGAGCCTGTCTATACAGTAGTGAGTCTTCCTTTCTTTAGTCTTGACCCGGGACAGGACTTAAAAGAAGGACAGAAATATGTGAGCACATGCAGCAAACACTCTACTATGTCTCAAAGCTACAAAATTTAATTTTGATTTGTGCATTCATATCAGGAAGTAATTCTGCTAAACTGAGATAACGGGAAATGTGTTTTACTTCAAATTCAGCTCCATAAAAAAAAATTCCAATGATTGCAGGTTTTTGCATTGGAATAGATTTCATTTTCAAATTCAAGGAATAAAATGTTCTAAAATTTCCTCTGTAGTAAGCTATACATGGTACCGTTAATTGCATTTATTAGAATACTTACAAGCAACGGAGAAAGCATAAAAATCTAGATTTAACTCACGAGGCTGTTAAAATTATTAAACTTAACATGGTCTTTTACCTTGTGGTGGCTGGTACCCATGCCCTTTTTGCAAAGGGTAAAAGGGCAAAAGGATATACTCAAGTATAGGCACAGACCTTTGTTTTATATGGCTTTCATATTTTTAAGAAGGGGTTTTTTTGAAATTGAATTTGTATCTGTCTGTATTTTAGCAGACAAAAAAAAGGTCAAAGGATTCACAGAGGGCTTAAAAATATTAGAAGTTTTTAGCATAGTATCATGCTACTTTTTTGAGCGGCTGTTCAATGTGTAGTCAATCTGGACACCTTTCTGCTGCACAGCCATATCAGTGGTTTGATTGCACTCCAAGCATTCAGATTCTGCAAACAGCTGGTTTGTCTTCCCTTTATGGAAAGCTTTAGCCACAAGAAATACTTAAAGTACCTGTCACAGCAAACAATTTTTTTTAGGACAAGATCCTATATGTATTACAAGAGCAAAACTAAGCACATAGTTACATCACCAAGCAAGGACTCTATCACAATGATACAGGGGAGCAGAAGTGTCAATGGCTGTACAACTGGGACCTTCAGTTCAGCAACATGACAGAGCATTGGTCCCTCCCCTCTGAAAAAGAAAATGCTCAGCAGAATCTGCCAGAATGAGGTAAAAAAATTTAGGAGCTATTCCCTTCAGACTTCAGTTCACTGTAAAAAAATCATAGAAATGGCACTGCTTAGAATTTTTGCTAGGATTTCTGTTTCACCTTTGTTTTGGCACTCAGGAAGACTGCAATATCATGGGGATATGCAGAGAGAAAACCTGAAAGGCCAAAGTCCAGCTTAAAACTAAAAAGCCTAAAAACCTTATTCAAAGAAATGTGCTTACTCAAATCTCTTAGGGTAACATGTTTAGTGGAAGAGCGTAACTAGGGAAAAATGCTTAATTCTGTTTTTATCAAAGTTCTTTGTTCCTTTAAAGTGGAATGGAAGGAAATACTGGTTTTATCAAAGCCTACTGATACAATTGAAACTTGTTGATAGAATTTTCCACTTCCAGTACTAATTTCTCAAGATATGGTTAATACAACTATTGACCATGACAAATAAGGAGTTGTAGTGAGACACCTGACACCATGCCTACAATGGTAGGTCTTGACACCAACAAGGAGAGTGGAATATAAGCAAGGGCAAGAACTCTCTCAGGCTGCCAGGAACTAAGAAAAATAAAATAGAGCAGTTAACACTGGAGTGCAGAATTATTGTTGGTCTGCTTGAACTGGTTTCGGTAAACCAAAGAGCATCTTAAGTCATCACAAAGTCATTTGCAATTCACCATGCAGCAACATCTAGAGAGAGAAAAATCTAGACATAGCAGCTCCCCCCCACCCCCAATCTAAGAGAGATTAAAACTCAAATGTATCAGTTTCCAGAAGTACACTGACACATCATCATCAATTTGAACACCCCCCTCCTCTTCTCCCATTATTTTATGCATAATGGTCTCTCGTCTATTTCACTGCTATTCTGTTTTGCATAAGATAATTAAATATTTATGGCAGCACCAAATAGAATCCAGATTTTCTAACAAATGAATGCCTTAACTTATATGTTATGAACTCATCTCTGTTCACTGGTGGAATAAATATGCAGGCAGAGCAGACTCAATATGACACAGTGGTTCATCATAAAATACTTGCTAGGAGAGTCCCTGGGGCACACCACCAACAGAGGCCCAGCTCTTCCCAGGGCAGGGAAGTGGCTCAGAGCTGGAAAGCCCACAATGTGGCTCTGAGTACTGAACTCAGAAACAAGAGTGAGACAGGAGACTGTGACTGTTTTATGTGAGGAATGCTAGGACTAGTCTTAGATGCTTTATCCAAAAGTGAGATGATTTTTTCTTGATTCTTTACTTCAGCAAAAATAATAATTTCACTTAGGAAAGAAGTGCTTTTCAAAAAAAAATGTATTTGTTCCTCTCTTCCAGCCTAGTTATTCCTGCTGTCTTTGGCATTTAAGTAAGTCTTTGAACCTTATTCCACTTCATTATTGTGAGCTGTGCCCTTCCTTTGTTTATTTCTAGACTTTGTTTCTCTTCCCTCTCAAGTAAAGGGTAACTTTTCTTACTGTGGTTAAAAAATAAAAATAAAATTACTTCTAAATTCTTCTTCTGTGTTTCCCTGTAGATGTCTGTTTTATTTGTGTTGCTGCAGTCTAATTAGATTTTCCTTTACTTAAAGCATGTAAAAGTACTTGAGAGTTTGTTGTTTTTCTGGTTTTTTTAAATGACATTGTATTGTTTCTAATGCGCCAATACTCCAATGTTTCTAATAATTTGAAGAACAGTGATCATCAAAAGTCAGCTAACAGAGGAATATTAGGCATTTATTGTGATCACAACCCAGAGGAAATAGTACAAAAGCCATTTCATAAAGGGAGTTCTTAAAACAGAAGCATAACACATTAATCCAAACTAAGCAAATAAATACAATTTTAAAAGAACAACCAGACAATAGGTTAAGTTTTTCATTTCCCACTATTGAGCAGCGCTGCTCTCACAGGATCACCAAGGTAGTATTTAAGTCAAGACAAAACCTTGAAGCTCTCAGGTTGATAATTAGAGCTTTTTGCTGTCTTAGAAAGTTCTTTTCTCCAGACAAAAAGGGTTCCAGAGCAAAGAGCTCATGCAAGTTGGGCATCTATAATTTTTCTGGCAAATCCAAACTTAGAGCTAGATAGTGAATTCTTCATCTCCACTGGAATAAGTCACAGCCCTTCTTAAATATATCACCTTAAGATCTGAAGTATGAAAGTTTAAAAAAATGAGTTATTGATTGGGATTAGTTCCATTAGAATCAAACATTAAGACATTAAAATTACTATCCAGTTTTACAATAGCACATTCAGGAAAACATTTTATCCTCTAGCTTTCAGACAGGCTGAAGTTTGCTATTCATAAGGGCCTGAATTTCAGGGCCTGAAATACAGCATCTGTGTGGTCCAGGTCAGTTTTCATTGTATAGTAGAAATTGTTGGCAAAATTGGGAGAAATGAATATGTGCTCATGGTATGTCTTTCTTCTTGACTAGCCTTTTGCCATCAACTCAGTCTTACCAGAATTAACTTCTTAGTTTTCTTCCAAAGCCCCTGTTCTCTCTTCTTTCTCAACTATAAATAAAAGTTTTGTGCTCTCCCACTCAGACCATAAAGGTTTACAGTGTTAGCAGGAATTTTTTATTTTGTTTCTTCTATTCCCACACTTCCTTCCTGAACACATTCTAAATGATTGCAGGTGTCCAGTTCACACATTAGATATCAAAGCCTATCTAAAATACTTTGCTCTTTAATATACTTTAAATACTTTACTAATTCATAGATGCCTCAAAATTCTTATTCTTGCATGTTTTCGTCCAGATTATATCCTCTGTTTTAAGTCATATGTCATACTTTTCCTTTTAAAATTTGTACTTTTTTATTACTTTCGTTTTGCCTGTGCATTTTTATTCATCTAATTTTTTCTTTTTTCTAGATTACAAGATATAATTTACAAATCCATTTTGTTACATCTCTTTCACAAATTTTTTTACATTATAGACCTATACGTGTGTTTATGGTAATCATAAATTAGGAATATACAGCATCTTCATTCAGCTACCTTTTTATTTTAAAGGACTCATGCCTGCTGCATTCCAGCCTGTGTACTGTGCTACAAAGCATGGTGTAATTGGATTCACACGGTCCATAGCAGTAAGTATGCATTTTCCAAAAGGGTGTCAGCAGCTCCTTGGAAACATGCTTAAGTTTTTCATGTTCCTCCTCTGTAGCCACACAACTGGAACTAACTTTCTATGAAAGAAACAACTTTCTGTGAAAGAAAATCACATGCGTGAAACAGTGGAGGTTCCCTCCTTTCACAAAGGGAATCCAAAGATGGAATAAGTACAACATCTGTGTGCTTATGACCAATTTGGGGTTTGGAGAAGATGGAAGAAAGATGTTGCAGAGTAATTTAAGGACAGTGGGAGGAGTCCAAAAGCCAAATTCGAATTCAAGTTTTAAAAATATTTTTTCAGAACCCTGTCCCAGTCATTTAACATTTTGGTTTCCTAATTTCTAAGTCAGGTCAATCATTTTTTTAATGATAAATAGGCACTGAAGTGCACAGAAGTGACTTTAACACATCATTATTTATTCTTACTGACTCTTAATACTCTGAAAATGAAAAATTACACATTCAGCATGAGGCATGTAAAATGACCATATTATAAGTCTCAGCCTCTAGCTCCAAAACTTTCTAGTTAGATTGAACAAGCACTGTAATAAAACAACTTGGAGAGAGAAAATACAATTACACTTTAATAGATTAATCTTAAAGATAATGTACTCACATAAGGTTTTCAATCTGATTCCCAGAATTAACCACCTGATATTATACTATCAATTTAGTTACACTAATTATACTCTATCCATATTTTATGCTTCCATCCCCATACAAATAACTCCTTTTTAAATTAACATGAAGAGAATAGTGTGGATGTATTGTGTATATCATATTACACACATCAAGAACGTGGCACCTAGTTTTCTGGTTTTGTTTTCTCATTAAAAATATAAATATCACCATTGAAGCACAAAAGTAAATTAGAGGAAATGCTGTCTTTAAGGAACATGAGAGTGCCAAGGAGAAAAAGAATAATAAACATAGTGAGCTATAGTATTTACCAGGAAAGGCAGTTCAGCCTGATGTTGGGCAGGTCTGATACCTTACATCTAGGACTTCAGTTTCTTGTCTCCCCAGACCAAAAGGGCAGTTATCATACCATGAAAATGATTTACATAATACCTGAAAGGAGTACATTAAATGTTAAACAGAACACAGTGTTTAACAGTTACGGTTATTCTTGGATATGCCATGTATATATAGTTCCTCAGTTCTGTGCTATTGCTAAGAAAGCTCATCCAGCATTCAACACATATCTGGATGTTGATCAGACTTCTTTGCTACATGCACACTTTGGTAGAACTACAAACAAGGGGTCCTACCTCTCCCAGAACAACTTCTTTCTTTCTTCATGTTCCTGAGCTGCTTCTGAGAATAAAATCAGTTTTCAGGGACTTCCCAATGGAGATTCTCAGTGATAGATTCGTACCTTGGCAGGGACATTAGAGCAATTCAACAGTTTAGCATTACAGTTGTAGGGATAGGGAACATATTGTATTTCTGTTGATGTGAGAAAGGTACCTTGAGGCAGTATTTTAAAGCTTTTTTTTATTTATTTATTTCAGAGTTTTCTTTTAATAAAAAAAGCTCCTGTAAGATTGTAAGCATACATTTGAGAGAACTTTTTCTTGTTTTTTTTTCTTAGAAGAGTTACATCATCACCCTAGAATACTGTTAATGACATGCTAAAGAGCACTACGAACAAAAGTATTAGAAAAAAACAGCTTGGAAACTTTTCTCATGGAAAGAGTTCTGATTTCTTGTAGACTTGTTCTCCTAACGAAAGAAATGTGGGGTTTTTTTCTAGTAGTCTAGTGTGATCACTAGAGAAAACATGCTTCAAACTTAGTTGTTAAAACAATCAGTAGTAACAAAATCTCCTTACTTAGCAAGGCTGAAAAATATTTTGTGGTAAATCTCATTCTTTGAAAATTTGCTTATACAATACTGTCTTAAAATGTTGATGACAAATGTCTACCCTTTCTCTTTTCTAGTTAGCTGCTAGCATGGAAAACTACGGTGTGAGACTCAACACAATTTGTCCAGGATTTGTCAACACACCAATTCTTCAGTCAATAGATAAAGAAGAGAATATGGGACAATACTATTCATATAAGGATGAGATAAAAAATATGATGCAGTTCTATGGTGTGATGGAGTAAGTGAACTCAGATACTGTGTGGTTTTTGCACTTTGTTGATGAAGAAAAAAAACACACTTTCAGCGAAATTAAAAGGGAGATGCTGCCTCAGATAAAAGATTATCAAATACGTTATCTGCATAGAAAGAAAAAATGGCAGATACCTAAGCCTATTTTAAGAGCACTGTCTGCACAGTGAAATATCCTTTTATGCATTCCCATTTCCCAGCAAAGTCCAAATCAAATTAGCTAGTCAAATATAGTGATTTTAATTTTTAATAGCCTTTGGTATTCCCTCATGAATTTGTTTAATCAAACTTTTTGTGAGATAAAGGGTATATAATTTGCACTGAATTTTCACAAAATTTTCAAGTGAACCAAGATAGAAATCAGACCATGAACTGACAAAACTGGATTAAGAGCACAATAGTAACCACCATGGATCACATCAAAGGGTTACCTGGCCCATTAAAGTCTTGCCAACAAAGGCCAAAAGCAGACAGCTTGGACAGACTGTGAGAACATGACAAGCATAAAGTGATATTTTTTAACACTTTCTTAGCTTCTAAAAATTCGCTTCCAAGATGCTTCTGTACAAAGGATGACTGTATTGTTCCACCCATACTTTTCTTTATGTAAAATATTTTGCACCTATTGATCACAGCCAACTGCATGTGAAATTATCCTTCATGCTAATTTGTATGGCTGCTCTGCTACAGAAGCAGGATAAATCAACAACAAAGAGCTGCAGAGGATTGTTTAAGGATTACTTCTGTCCATTACCCTGACAGAGAAAACTTTGATACGAAGCCCAGTGGCAGCTGGATGTCCACAGGCATTCATCAGAAACTAGAGCAAACAAATGATGATTTGTAAAGTACCCACTTTAGATGTATGTCCTGATTGAGGAAAATACATCTCCTGAAACACACGTACCACCTCTGCTTTTCCTCAAAATAAATTTGTTCAAATGCCATTTTCTTTTAATTTTCAGATATATAGATTTACATTGAGTTTCTTATCCTTTTTACATGTTCATGACTCTGAAATTACTTTTTTTTTCAGCCCATCAATAATTGCTGAGGGATTGATAACAATAATTGAAGATGATACTCTAAATGGAGAAGTTATGAAGATCACAGCATCCCAAGGAATTCATTTTCAGCAATATGGCCAAACACCTTTTACATCATCAAAGAGATAAATAATTTTTTGTGCTAATTACTTTTAGTTTTTCTTAAATAGAAAAATTTTTGAAAAGAGTAATTTTGGGGGAAAAAAAATATTAGCATTTTTTCTAGATCAGTGACAGTGTTCAAACATTTGCATCCTAATAACAAAGAGCTGAGAAAATCTGTTGTGAGAAGATGCTACCACCTTATTCTGATTCTATAAGCCCTAGTAACAGTATTTATTTAGTAGAATAAACACATTGCTCTGAAGTATTTGTTCTAATTATTATTTAGTTGTAGGGGCCACTTTTTTTTTCATTTTGGTTGTTCTGATCTACTTACTCCAAGCACAGTTTAGTTGATCTGACTTACTTTGTTATAATTCTTTTCACTGTCATGCCTACTTATTTACATCTTGAATTGTTCAGACCAGGAATTCAGTTCAGGAATCTAGATCACAAATGTAACCATAAAGAGTTAAGAATTAACTTCCTCCTATGAAATGTTAAATATGTGCAACTTAATATGTTGGATATCATATAAGGAAGTAGAGATTTTTAACATCTTGGATTTTAGATATTTATAAAATATTTCAGAAATATTTTTGTTTTCTTTTATAGATATATATATGTTAATTTTCTCACTCTGTATATACAAGGATGAATATTTTGGCATTGATTGCAATGTCTTCTTGCCTATTAAATCTTATTTCCTAAACTTTTAATTTCTTGCCTTCATTGAGTAAAATCTCAATTCAATCCTGAATAATCTGATTTTATCATGTTTAAACACATGCCTGTTGGTTTCACAGTACATATTCTCAGATGTAGCATGTCGTATAGTAGCAATGAAAATAAAAATTGAGCTTCCTACCTCCTGAACACTACTTGACCTTCTGAATCCTGGTCAATCCTCAGCTACATTTATGCAAAAAAAATCCTCATACTTCATGGGTTACATGCCTAACAAAAAATAATTTTTTGCATGTTAATTTAATTAGGCTCTTAGCATAAGAATATGTAATGGCTCCCAGGAAAGCTGGAAAGTTAATATTTACCCTTCTTTGGAGTACTAACTTCAATTTCACTGATTTTTGTTGCTGAATGAATGGAAACAATCTGTGGAAGTCAGGGAGTAATAAGTCTGTGAGGAGAAGCAAATAAACAGAAGTACATATTTTGAATTACTCATCATTCTCCCCATGCCTCCATGATGTTAACACTATTTTTAAAGCCCATTTTGAATGCACACAGGATGCTGACCACACCTTTAGCATCCCTGACAGTGTCTGTATGTATCCCTCTGGATTAAAAGCTCTATCTGATTTGATACCATTAGTTTCTGTCTCATTAAAGTCAGAGCATTTCCCAATACAGGCAGAATAGAGTAAAAGATGTGACGAAAACTTGAAGTCAGCTTGTGTGTGTTAGGCTGTAAAGCTAATAATCATCTATCTCATGGTTATGCAGGATTTCAACGTAGTCTAGAAACTAGGGAAGGTTTAATAATGATTGTACCTGCAAAACATGAAACCACCAAACATCACACTAGGACAGTAACTCAGCAGCTTCTCTTAGTAACACACTTCAAATAACAATAGGAATATTGTTGATGGTACATCGCTGGCTTGATTGCTTTTGCTCATCTCTGCACCTTGATACCCCAAAAGAAATTTCTGCTAAACATGGTGGGTTGACTTTCCCAGGGAATCAATGAAAAAATAAATAATTTAATAATTTTAGTAATAAAATACTAGGAATTCAATGTATGCTCCCTAAAGGAAGAAAACCAGAAAGAAATGTGAGGTTAATTACATCTAATCATTTTTGTTATTGTTAACTTGTGATATTGCACTTCTATGAAATTCTAATTCTATGAATTGGTATTATTCTAAGATTCCATTTATGTGGTATATCAGTAGTCACACAAGAAAAAATAAGATTCATAAAACATGCAATTAGACTTCAGGACACCAGAAAAATCTAAGCCTATATCTGGGAAAGAATTTAAATCATATCTTACATGTATAGGTCTTTTTTTCTGGATTAATTTTGTAGCTCCAAAGACATGTTTTCAAATCAAACCCATACAGAAAACTTCAGGAAAGGCAATGATTTCCATCTGATAATCTGATAAGGAAGCCTTAGAATCAAATAAACATTTAAACTAAGATAAATCTCAAATTATTAGCACATCTGGAACCTACTGGAAGAAATATGTACAGTGAAGCAAAATCCTTGATGCGAATTACAATGCGAAAAATAGCCATCAAAATTCTACCTTTTAATTAAAAAGTGCCCCAAACCAATTACAGCTTTCCAGTTTCAGATAGTCTGAATTTAAACACATCTGAGGGTTTTATCTGCACAGGAAGAACAAGTCCTACATATGTTTTGGAAGAGTTTCCTGTAAGACTTCCCTCCCAAACTTTGGAAGTCTTCCAGACAGAAAGAAAGAGAGCATATGTTTGATTTAAAGAGAGAAACACCAGAGAAGCAGTAGGTAGAAAGATGAGTTGAAGGGGGAAACTGAGTTTCATTTTTTACACAAAGACTGTTTTGAAACTTCATCTTCAGTTAAAAGTCTTGACATAATTCCAAGACTTAATTTATTTTGCCTGAGAGACCATAATTTTTAGGATAACTGTTCCAGTGTTGTAGAGAAAGTCAGCCAAGAGGAAAAAATAAATATTTTAAATGGGATCCACTAATTGCCAAGAACATAAAATAATAAGTAATATTCTAGACTCATATAATGATTGTTATTTGAAATGAACACTCAGTCCCATGTGACACAAGTTTACTTTTCAGTGGGTCCTTAGAGTTTCAAATAGGATTTTTCTTAGGGATGAAGAATAAATATTACCAATGAACTCCATTTTTTCGGTGCTTATGATCCTACACAGAAGCCCAAAATCATAAGGCATTTCAAACACTTTGTTGCATGACAGTGTTAGTTTATTTTTATTATTTCATGCCTTAATTCAAGGCTCTTAAGCAGTACATAATCTACATAATTATGTCAATTTTGCATTGCATTCTGTAGAGTTCAGAATGACCTGGAATTAACTTGTATTATGAGTGCCATAAAATCATACGTGTATCAATTTTGTTACTGATGGGGTGAACCATGGAGTAACAAATCCTTCTTGTAGTTTCCTTAAATTAAGGAAGTCCGGATATGAGAGACTAGACCTTTTCCTCTTGTTTGGAACATATGCTTTGCAAGAAGTAAACCAAAAATAGACTAAAATAAAACCAAACTCTGATTCCACTGAAATCTTTAATATGAGACTAGTCTTTAAAGGAACAGCATTAGATATCCAAAGCTATGGCTTTTGGGCAGGATGGGGCTTTTCTGACAGATGATTTCCTTCCTCCAGTGTTGAACTGCTCTAAACTTTCTACAGGATGATTCTCCAGCTTGAACTTCCCTTTTAGCTTAGTCTATTTGCTTTGCATCAAGAGATGTTGACAGTTTTCAGCTCCAGCTCCAGAAATCCAGATGGTGCAATGAAAGTGAAGGATAATACCATATGACTTAGATTTTTTTTTTTTCCCCTCCAGTACATAAAGGAACAGCTTAATGTCAGGTCAAATTTAAAATTAAAACAGAAAGAGAGAGTAAACAAGAAGCGTTATGCTCTTACTCTGATGGGGACAGTAAACAGGAAGAGAACAGATCGGGTAAAAATAAGGTTCAAACTGCCTAAACCTGGAACATCTTTAAAATAAATAACTTAAATGCCACTGTTTAAGTGAAAGGCCATTACTATGCACTATGTCCCATATTCAAATCTGAATGTTTTCTAATTTGTATGAAGACAGTCTAATGCACGATTCTCTCAGGGATTCAGAGGATAAATTCAGGATCTTCACAGTAAAAATTAATGAAAAAAGCTGAACTATTTCAAGCAATCATTCAGCAGTGAAGCATTTGAAATGGTTATATATTCAGGTCCTTTTATTTTTCACAATCTCTGTGTTTATTCACTGCTGGCATCTGCTGGGCACACTTCACAGAGATTATTACTACTGAAGAGGTGGAATTAATTTCTTGCTACAAGATTTGCACTTTTTTAGCTTTCACTTTCATCAGAGGGTTCATATTCCTCCTCCTTTCACACAGGACAAGATGATCGTCTGGTGACAGGTCTGACATCTGGTCCAGGAATTCCGAATGGTTGAAAGCTCTAGATTTAGCCTCATCAAGCAGAGATTTATGGTAGTAACATCCAAGCAGAATGCAAAAGTTCTAATCTCTTTTTTTTCACCCTGACCCTTCCAACTCCTTCTCTTCATCTTTACATAGAACTATGTTAAACACAAGCACTTCAGAAGGGAGCTACACTCCAGCTACAGCAAAACAGCTGTGCTTCTTCAGCAGCCACCAAGAACATACTCACTTAAGGCATTACTCATTTCATGATTTCAGAGAAACTGGAAGGCCAGTTTATTAGTTCAAATCATGTTCCACATGAAAGAAATGGCCCAAGGTATCTCAGCAGCTTTTTTCTCTTTGCAATGGAACCTTTCCTCAGCAGCCACTATCTTGAGAAAGGAAAGAAAGAAGAATAGGAAATCAGGCTCTCAGTCACACAGCTTTGAACTCATTGCTGTAGGACATGAGAATAAGCACATTTCTGCCTGCCTGCAAAAAAAAACAAACAAAAAAAAAAACAACAAAAAAAAACAAAAAAAAACAAAAAAAAAACCACAAAAAACACAAAACCCCACATAGATAACTTTCAGTGCACTTTCCCACAGCTGCAAACAAAACGCACAGAAGTGAAGAGGAAATAAAGATATTTTTGGAATACAGGAATGTAAAACTCTTCAGAAAAATGAGTTGTATTTTAGCTCATCTAGCGATTCAGATTTACTTAGTTTAAATGACTAATGCTTCAGAATCTTGTACTGCATTTGACCTTGAAGCTTTATTTCAGCAATTAACACTACAAGCAGCTAACATAATATATACACATGAACAGTGCAGTTCTCAAGAAAAACCCAGAGATGGGCAGAGAATACTGAATTCTCTACTACTTACTCTGGAGCGGTTCTTACAAAAATGAAAGAGCTTCCTTGTACAAAATCCTTCTGGCAATTTCACTTCAAACAGATACAGTGTTCCTTTATGGAACTTTTATCCTTCTCTGCATTTGTAAATCTGTTCAAATATGCTGCCCTCAGCAATGCTTACAAATTGGCTGACACTTATAAAAACTATTGCTGTTGTTTTGATTTGAGAGTTACTGTACTTGGTACATATTAATGCAAGACTAGAGAAAATGCAGATAGGATTTTTTTACGTATCTGTATATGTACATATATACACATATATCTTCACATACATATACGTATATCTTCACATATATCTGCCTACTACACACTCACAATCTACACAAACAATAGAAATCTTTTGTTTTAGAGCAATAGTCACCACCTCTGAATATCCCTGGAGATAGTAACCTTTATAAAAGTTACAAAGCATTATTTCTCAGTGATGTTTATCTCCCAAATTTGGTGTCTTAAGATCATGAAATAACCTTTAATCTTTATAAATTAAATTTTATTGGGAACATTTTACCTAGTTGAATTTGCTGTTTCATTTTTCTTCTCAGTTCCTGAAATATGTCAAAATTAGATTTGCTCTTTAATTAGAACAATCATACATTAGCTGATGTATAATTTTTGACATTTTAGGGATCCCTCAAATGCCATCTGCTGAGGCAAATCTATGTTCTTATCTATTATAATTTCTTATTTATTATTTTATATCCTATTATAGATAATCACAGTCCCTGGAAGGTTTGTGATGCTATACATGGGACACTTCCCAAATATTTCATGACAGAGTCTTTAGAATTGTAGAATCACTTAGGTTGGAAAAGATATTTAAGACCATTTAGACCACCCTTGTGGCAGGGCAAATTTACATTTTTCATATGGGTTTTCCTTCTTTTTTTATGCTGCTAGCATTAGTAATTTTTACTTGCAGAAGGGGAAAACAAAATGAAAAAATTATGCCAAAACTCAAAAAAGGCACAAAAGAACAAACATACATTGCCATTTCATTTATTGAACAGAACTGTGAACTGAATACCAGTGCTGCTTAAAAAGAATTAGTGTTCTGCTGTGACCAAAACCAAAGATATGGTCACTAGGCCAACCTCTGGGACTGTGTTCCTCTAAAAATCATCAAATATATCATCTGAGGACTCTCATTTTTCCATGTCATTCCCCATTATGTCTACCATGTCAAACATTCAAAAAAAAAAAAAAAGGTTAAGAAAAAAGCACAAACATAGAACAAAATGCTTCTATAAAGTAAAAAGCTTGTGCTACTCAACTGAACTGAGGATAAATAGCTGTATCTTGCAGTACAGATATTTGTCTATGACATGCACATGATGCAAACTCGGAAAGTCTAAGGTTCCTATGAACAACAAACAGCCTGTATAAATACTAGTATGGATAGTAAATTTCCTGTTGGCCTCTATTTTTCCCTCAATTTGTCATTGTACCATACCGTTGGGGAAAAAAATTGTTAAAACAGCTTAAGGAAGAAAAATTATTCAGTACTCATTCTACACACTGGAGTGAAATTCAAACTTCATTTCCAATGAGAGTTTCTTAAAACACTCGGCCCTGAAAACACATTTGTAGCATAAATTAAAATTCTCCAGGGTGACAACAAAGATCTGTGGAGTGTGTTTAACAGGCATAAGGACTAAAACCTTGTTATACATTGGTTTTGGCCTCTTCAATTAGAAACAGCTTGAAAAGCAACCATAATAATTTTAAATAAACTAAATGTGTTTTATTTCTGTAAATTTTAAGCCTTGGTGCTGCATTTATAACAAAGCACTTTTGTTCTCAAGTTAAATGACACTTCAGCACTGAAACATTTGTCATGCTGGGGAAACATCTGTATTTAAAGCAGGATTTGCATGCTAAGCTTCAGGGAAATGCTAAGATGTCATCAACTTCAGTGAGCCTGAACCAGCCTACAAGTCAGCTGAATCTGTGTTCAAGTCTCTGTGCTAGACAAAAAATAATGGCATAGCACAGCGCACTGAGGCATTCACTGTATTAACTGCAATTTGGTCTTGATGGAATCTTCCTTCTTTGCCAAAGCTTTCTGTGGAGACAAAGAATTTTGGACAGCCTTTGAAGTCAGGGAAGGTGAAAACTATGCAAGGATCCCCCAAAGAAAATGGAATTTTTTGCCTCTCTCCGAGACCTCCCTCCTGCTTGGCATTGTTCTCCACCTTCTGTATAAAAGTGAGCTGCATTAGCTGTCTTAGTTTGTTAGCTCTTTGCTTCCAGTACCCCTAAATTTCTTGATATTCAAAGAAACATCTAGTTAAAAGTAATTTTGGCCTATCCCAGAAAATTAAATTCTTCTCCATATGCATTGGGTTACAGCTTCTGGGCGGCACAATTCTGGAAAAAATGCAGAAGAAATTAATTTGCATGGACTTAGGAACTATTTAACAGTAAATGCTGCTCCAGAGCATATGGCAAACACTGAAGATTTGTTAAGAGTAGTTGAAAATGTGCATAAACTGAGCTTCTCACTCAGTTTCTAAATGAAATGCTAATATCTAATCAAATTGACCACAAACAGTTTTCACTCCCCTCCAGGCAGAGGTGACTGAGTCCTCAGTTCTGAAAGTCAAAAACCGGCATTCCAGAAGAATTGAGAAGAGCAAGAAGAGACTTTGCAGTCACAGGTGCAGATTAACAAAAATCTACCTATAAAGACTGTAGCATTACAGTATAGTAATCATTCTAAATTTTCAGTATTGGGAGTTTCTAAAAGGGGTTTTCGATCCAGCAAAGGTATCCTCAACAATGCTTAACACTCATTGCCCTTGAAAAGTAGAGTATAAATACATTTTACACTTCTAGAAGCTGGCAAATAACTGTTGATCAGCAGCATGACTAGCCTGTCTTGGAACTTGGCTACCTCTAAAGTACTACAACTGTGAGGAAAGATCTAACCTGCAGAATCATAGTTATTGGTTTCTAATACTTTACTTTACTTTTTCTCTCCTCGCATTCCAGTAGTTTTTGAGTATTTAAAGCACTCAGAAAATATAAGCAGGACTCTAATCGCTTTTAAAGCAACTATGACTACTGGAGCCTCAATATTTACCTAATATTCAAAAATTTTTCAAGTGATCAGAAGCTCTGTCATCAGTGTTTGGCTAACTACCAAAGCAGAAATGGAAGTTACTAAGAGAATGCATTTTGATTTGTAAAACTTTGGTTTAGATTTAATATGTATTTATATCTGATTAAAACTCAGAGACTGAAATACAACTATTATAATTGAATTTCTAAAGCCTAGTCTAATTTTTCAAATCATTAGTAATTCATGCATTTTGATCAAATTTTCACTCTCTAGTAATTCTTTACAGTATATCTTTGAAAGTGAGCTGCATAAAAGGTTTTATGATTAGACAGATTCAACCAATTCAGTAGCTTTGTTTATAGGGCAGCAGCCAAGACATGAGTCACCGAGTCAGCCTGTGACATGCCCGCTTGTATAACTTGTATTCTTTGGCAGCTTTTGAGGAGTTTGCATATCTCTTATTGAATACATAACTCCACTCACATATCAAAAAAATAAATAGAGTGATAAATCTGTATAAAATTAGTTTTAAAACAGTACTCATTAAATCCAGTGGAGATCAGTGTATTTTTTTACATCCTGCACCACCCTCTAACTTGGCGGCCAAAGAAACAGCAAGAACTTGAAGCTGGTAAAACACAAACTTCTTGCCTTACATCAGACTTTTGATTAAAATAACAGATTTAAAATCCATGAGGATAGTGTATCTTCTAGCAGAAGCCGGGAGATATACCAACCAAAAGAGCAAATTTTATTAATTTGTCACAAGAACCATTGACTTCACCCTGCTGCATATCGATAGCCAGCCCTATGTGAAGCAAGAAATCACATTCTCTCTTTTTCTTTCTCTCCATCTACTTAATCGAATTAGGGTAATAGTGCAAAGGGTAATAAACTTCAAGCACATCTGTTTGCTCTTTAAGCTTAAGTAAGATGCAATATCAAAATAATTGGTCTCTACCATTCAGAGATCTGTTCTCTTATTTTTGTGCAGTTTTTATGCTCTGAGAGTTGCTTCCTTACTAAATAGCTCAAACAGTAAACACTTTGAGAGATGATTTGTTTTGCTTGCTCTAACATCTAGAAAATGGTTAGGCTTTTTGAACTTCTAAGTCTGATACATCACAATTTAGCTCTAGATTGAAAGAGTTCCTGGTCACCAGCTGTTACTTTTTTGCTCCTAAATAAGGTTGATGTAGTGAAACAACCAATTCTTAACAGCTCTGGCGTCCTGTTTAGATGTATAATACAATTGAACTTCATGTCAGATTTTAAAGCTTGTCAGATATTCCTATTTATCTTTCTCTGGAAAAGAAAGGAAACGTTTTGTTTGCTTTCTCATATCATTTTGCCTTGGAGGATTCCATTAGACCAGTCTGAAATCCAGAATATTAATTACCTTATATACACCATTACGTCAACATGATCTGGAGGAAACATATTTTTCTGGGTTTCCTGTTCTAAATGATGTGGTTTCAGATAGAACATTTGATAGTTGAGGACCGGGGCCTCTCTGCATGCAGTAAGTTCTTCCTTATCAAGTAAAGTATTGTTTTGAATTTCACATTCTGTTAGTGACAGGCTGAAATGAAATTACACTATTTTTCATATTTGACCTTTCCACACCTAAAACTTCATCTTTTTACATTTTGAGGTAGGGTGTCTGATGGCCAAGGATGAGAAGGTGAAGTAAAGGAAGCCATCAAGGAAGAGACTCTGTAGAGCCTGAGATCACCTGAGAGGACACAGAATCAGAATGTTTCCCCTGCTCTTTAGAATCAGACTGGTATTGGGTAAGTTTCACTTGAATTCTGGTGAAACACATTCATCAGATGACTAAACAGAGAAGAACTTGAAAACAAATTTGTCACCCACTCTCTGTAGATTAGTCCACAGCCTGAGAGGTGAAGTGCCAAAATTCTAATGAGGGAACATAAGCCAGTACCAGTCAAGGGAATAAAGGATAAAGAGACAGGCAAGAATCCATAGAAGCTGCAGGAAAGCCTTCTAAGGAGCATCTCCTCTGGGTCAAAGCGCTCTCTGATGTTCTAGAGTATTTGGCAATCTCATCTGTGCTCCGTTTCCGATTAAAGGTTGGACCAGATGGTTTTTCCCTTCTTACCTGGCCTGTTCTGCTGTTCTGCACATTGCTTTTTTAATACCCTTCACGTGGGTTATACTATGGTGCTTCTGGGACTGCTCATTTTCAGACCACCATAGCACCCCACAACCAGTCTGAGCACCAACCTGTTGACAAATAGCTCACATCAAATGGTGGCAAACAATGGCATAAAGATCCATGGTACAGGAACAGTGTAGGGCTAGGAATTTCCTTCCTAAAGAGCAATCAAGTTTTATCCTATTTTCCCCTCTTTTTAATCTCTCTTGTAATCACTGATTATATGTGGCTGCATAGTTCTACTTTCTCTGACCAGATCCAGAGGTCTAGAAATTATACACAGAAGAATGGGCTGCAGGGTTTTATCTTGTAATGAGTAACTGATAATACTCCTAACCGTAGTGTAATGGGAAGGAAAAAAAAATACACAGAAACCTGAAACTGTTTGTAAGGTTAGCCTCTGCTTGAAATAGCAGAGATTCTACTTCCATGTGCACATCCTGATAAAAGAAGGGAAATTTCTGTTTAGGGTAAAAAAAAAAAAACAAACAAAAAAAAAAACAAAAAACAAAAAAAAAAAAAAAAAAAAAAAAAAAAAAAAAAAAAAAAAAAAAAAACCAAAACAGTGCTGTTAGCAGCATGAGGGCACCACACACAATGTTTTCATTGCTTCTGAGTTATCCTTGGTGAACAGAAAAAAGCACATCTAATCTAGTCTGAGAAAAGGAGGGGGTTGTCCTACAGTGGCTGGAAATGGTTGTGGAGAGGAGGCATCCAACATATCAAGGGCTTCCTAGGCCACAGTATGCTGCTACATTGAGGAAACTGTAGACATGACAAACGGGGATGGAATAGAGTAATCTGAATGCTTGTATATCCCTTCAACATCAATTCTGCCCAGAAGGAGGTTCGGGGATTTTACTGTACCTGCCTTCCTCATCCCATTTCTTGGCCTAGGTACCAGAAGGAATTGTTCAGCTGCTCTGGACTATGAAGCAAATGCATCCCTATGTGGTCTTAATTATACAGCTTGCAAATAGTATCAAAAAAGCTCGTTTCCAGGCTTGGAAAGCAAGTGGGCAAAACCAACCGAAAGGCTAAGGAAGGAACTTACACTCAGAGGATGCTGCTGCAGAATTTGCAGAGGTGCAGCACTTTTTGTCTTTGCAAAAGCAGACAATTTTCAAAATGGAAGGCAAATTATAAAATCATTAAATTATTAAGGTCAGAAAAGTCCATTAAGATCACCAAGTCTAACTGTCAACCCAGCTACAGGATCATATTCACCTTAAACCGTGTCTTCATGCCATATCCACGTTTTTTGAACACTTTCAGGGATGGTGACTCCACCACATTCCTGGGCAGCCTGTTCCAGCGCTTTCTTTCAGTAAAGAAATTAAATTATATTATTTTATTAAGGCAGGATTTGTCACACTAAAACATCAAATTCTAGATTAGTTAAATATTTTTATACCTCTGGTTTTCCTGTGATTTTTAAGAAAATATTGTTTTCTGTGCTTGCATAATGTTGAAAAGGTTTTTAATTTTTTTTTTTTTAGCATTAAGGGGAAACCCAGAATCACTTCATGTGAAAAATTTATTGTCAGTAGTAGACACAGACCTGAATTTTTTTTTAATCTCTTTCAGATCAGGAGTATTAGATGCAATTACTAACATTATTTTCTTTTGCAGGTAGGAAGCTCAGGCCAAATATTTCTATTACAATGGCAATGTATGCTGCTTCACTATAGAAAGCATATCTACCATTATGGGCCTGAACTCATATTGGTTTTTTCTCAAGAATCCATGGCCTCTTTGGAACTGAAACTCATTTTGACCCTGCATAACCAAGTGCTGTTCAGGGGTAGCAATTTTATTTTTTAACTAGTAACTGATACTTAAATACAATATTTTTTCATGAACACTAGTTGTCATACAGATATCATACTACATTCCCTACTCTCTTGTAAACACTTGAAGTAGCCAGACAGGTTTTTGAAGGTCACATTGCATTACTATGATGAAGCTTCATAAAAAGACTGAATTAACATGTTTCCACAATCGTTTGTAATAAGCATGTGACCTGTAATACCGGTGATTCCTAAATGTGATTTCAAAAATAAATATTAGATAGAGCATGTTATATGCAATATGTGTGCATGTTTGTTTGGGGGTTTTTCCAGCTCACAGATAATCACTTTTACTACATAGGCTCCATGAGAAAAATGCAACAAAAGTATACCACCTTCTGTGTCTCTTGTAAAAAGAAGAAAAAAGCAACAAAAGCCACAGCTTTGGTGGACAAGCTTAAATATACAAGTAGTATTGAAATTTAGGATGGCAGGTTAAAAGGGAAGAGACAGAGGAATCAAGAACCTGCCTATACCCATGCTGCCCCTCTTCCTTCACTGCCAGATGGTCATCCCATTTGGTCCTGTTACAGGCCTCCTCAATGTGTAGTTCCTCTACACAAGGCAGCTGCTGGCCAAGTGCCATGGAAATCCAACAGTCTTCGTACCTCACTACATGAGTGCCAACAGTCAGAGGGTTGAGCCAGTTCATATCACTGGGGAACACTGACATCAGCATTAGTGTGGATCATGGAGGCACAAGGGTGACTAGCAAACCCACATCCTGATCCTGCAGAAAGATGTTTGTAAGTACATGACCAGGCTCGCATGTTCTGCTTTTCTTTCATACTGTTGGCCTGAGGAGAAAAGCCTATTGCAATAACTAAATATTTCATTTCCAAACCATAAATGACATTTGCTGATTTATGGCTGCTGAATTTTTGAGGGAATTAAATCGTACATTTATAATTTTTTCACTTTTACTTTCAGTTATTTTTCTTTGCATTTTAGCTGTCTGTTGCTAATTTGCTATAAAAAAAATTCTTTCATTTCTCTGCATTTGCATGTTCTGAATCAGAGGTTTCCATGTATCATTAATTTCCAAAAATTTGCTGATTTCTGGTATACTATGAAACCATTTTTAAACAAATATGAATGTCCTCTCTCTCAGTAGAAACCTTGCACCAGCCAATGCTACAGAAGAATATGAAAGACCTATGAACCAACGAAAAAGAAAATATGAAGAGAAACATTGCAAGTAAAATGCCTTGTGAATTCCTTACTTTCTGGGATATTTCCATGTGAAATTTATTTTCAGAAGAAAGGGTACAGTGTAAAATGAGCAGCCCTAGTTTGAGTAAAAAAGTTTACTTCAGAAAAATTGAATTCATTATAAATCCTGACTTCCTGTTATAAGATTGACAGAAATTACCTTCTTCGAGTGCGTATGGAAAACCAGGGAAAATTGATGAAGTATTATGTGGTCTTTCAGCAATGATAGACTGTCCTCTCTTTGTCTTCTACCACTAAGTTCCTCTCAGCCAAAGACAGAACTAGAACACGAAAAATTATTTGTGTTTACAGGAGCAGGCAACCTCATTTCTTCTCCATTTTTTTTGTTTGTTTGGGTTTTTTTTGTTTTTTTTTTTTTTTTTTTTGCTACACTACACTCAGTCCAGGAACACATTGGAGCCTTTTACGCTGTCCTTGGGTCTATCAAACCACTGGCATTGAATCTAAACTACTTTCCTTTACTGAAGAAGAGGAACTTGAAGAAGTTAGTACCAGCAGCTTCTGTCTGGGATTAGCAAAGGGATTTAAAAATCTAACTGGAAAACAGAGTGAAAAATGGAAATCAAAATAAATAAAACAGAAATTCCAAACAACAGCAGAAGTTACAATAAAAATATTACACAATGTTTTCTGGTTTCATCTCTTGCTCAGCTTGTGTTTTGACATAGCCCCTAAACCTTACATGACTAATACCACAACAAAAGCAAAACTCTTTCTCTTAACAAGAGAACACTTACCAAGGACCCCTCTTCCAGAAACAGAGTTTTTGCTGAATATGGGTTATGTAGGTGAGCCTCTTCTATGAAAATCAGCCTAGAGTTAGAGCCACTGAAGACAACTTTCCATCCTTCTAATGTGCATCAAACCACAGAATCCTCTGAGTTGGAAAGGACTCAGAAGGATGACTGACTTGAACTCTTAAGTGAATGGACCATACTGAATTTTATTTTTTAATTCAACTGATTCAACTTAAACACTTTTCTTCACTTAAGTTAAAAATTAACTGCCAGCTTTTGTACTAATCAACACAATTTCTAGCCCCTAATGAAACGAAATATACATTACTTAATTTGTTTGCATGCTTTCCCTCAGAGTCCACTTTGTGGAATGCTGATTACTTATATTATTATAAGTAATATTAGGATATTAGGAAAAAAAATTACAGAAATGGTAATAAAGTATTGGAGTGGTCTACCTGGGAAGGTGGTAGGTTCACCATCTCTGGATGTGTTTAAGAAAAGACTAGATGTGGCACTTGGTGCCATGGTTTAGTTGAGGTTGGGGTTGGGTTGGACTTGATGATCCTGGAGGTCTCTTCCAAACTAATGATTCTGCGATTCTGTGATACTTCAAAATTTTTCTTTTTATTACCCGTAATTTTGTTGGGGATCCAGACAGAGAGAAATTTAAGCAAAATTAAATACATTGCAGAAAGCCCAGTCTTGTAATCATATTCTGTTTTATTATAGTACCTATTCACACATGAGTGAAGCATACTCTTTAGTTTCTATGCTTGATTGCGCAGAAATGAATGACTACATTTTGCAGTGGACCCCTTGAAGCAGGAAGACTTTAAAAATTAAGTCCCACCTTCAAGAAGTCTATGAGCTTTCACAATTTTCTTTAAAGGAGACAGTATTTTGTATGACAAACTCATATGGGCACTTGGTGGCTATGGAGCCTGGTATAAAACTTCTGGGTAGCTCTTTAACCACCTTAACTGTCCTTTTTATACAAACAGTGCTGCTCTTTGCACCTAGCAAGCATTTAATAAGTGGAGGAAAACAAAATAGCAGTTTCTTTAGGAAACCCCGAGAAATTAAACAACCTGCAAGATTACCTCAAACATAAACCCCTCTTCCAGCTAGACAGAAGATTATTTCACTCTAAATGTTGTGATTACATATTCTAAGAACTTCAATTTGCAGACTGAATTTTACAGGAAGAGTTCCTATAACATGTAAACTGTTTATGTCACCAGAATTTCACTTCTGTTTGTTTTGGAAGATGCTTGTCTGAATCTAAAATGAAGGCCCTCAGGGTTTAGTTATTAATTATTTCCAACAAAGAAAGATGTGGGAAATAATTAATTTAAAAGGCAGAATAAATAGTAAGGGAAAGATGTTTACAAATAAAATATGTTTTTAAAAAATCAAGAAAAATCAGTGAACTGCAGGAAATATGCAACTGGAAAATGAGATGGCCAGATAAGCAATATTTTTTTGCTTAACATGATGCCAATTTTAATTTGCAAGAATTAACTGTGAATACAACTGAAAAATGTAGTCGAGTCAAAAACAAAAAATAGCAAGATTTGCAACTAAATTTTAGCACCAAAAAAGTTCTTCTAAAGAACATATTTATGGAGAGAGTAAAGAGCATGTATATAATATAATAATATAAATGTTAACAAATGCCCGTAAGAAAGTAGTGATAGTACTGTTGGTTTCAATGTAACTAAAAAACTGGTAATTACCTTCTAATCATAGAAAAAAAGCCCTCATAGACATAAACATAAAATGTGCATGTAGAGAGAAACATACGCACTATTTGATCTGTACTAAAGAAGAAGGTAGTGTTCTGGATTTTTTTTTGTTATCTCAGAGAGGTTAATTTGTTTCATATACGTAGTGTTTGTCAGGGATTTTTAATCAATCCTGACAGTTCTCCAGTTAATTATTAAAATGCCTAAAGCCTCTGCATGTAGTTCTTGTAGTTGACATAATGGAAACCGAACTGAAGAGTTTTTCTAAGCAATTTTGTGAACATACTGTTCAGAGCATAAGAACAGGGACATCCTACCACATTATTTGACTGTTAAGAAAGGAAGTACTAATAAGAAGTTATGTAATTTCATCACAGATGCTGGTGGATTAGTGGTAACATCCTAAAAAAATTAACAGTTAGGAGTTACAAGTTCATATACATGCACCTTCATCTTATTGCCCAGATATTTATATGACCTTTCAGTATCTCCCACGCACTATACCTGCAATCACCAGACTTTTATTTTGTTCCTATATTTAAAAAGGATCCAGGAAGAAAATTACTTCCTGCATTTACGGCCACAAGTCAGAATAGCCCTGAGCTATGTTCCTAATGACATTCCTTATCTGTCGCAATCTTGGCTTCCTGTTGTATGCTGGGCTTTTTGGGAACACTCTGTATAGTAGTTACTCTAATCTTGTTCTTTTTCCTAAAGCACTTCCACATTTAAAAAAAAGAAAAAATGCAATGCAATAGAGTGCAGGGTAATAAATTTATACTAAAAAAAATCCAATAAATTTGGAAAATCTATCAATTTCAGCCACTGTAAACAGGGCAGATCCTAAGCACCAAAACTGACTACAGCTGGGCAGAGTACACTAGTGGGAATATTCAGCAGCTATTTCACAGTGTTTGGATTTTTATTTTTTTTTTTAACAGAAAAACAGGGATCAAAATTGTTGTGAAATCCCTGAAATTGGGACAGCAAAGTTTTTTTGTGCTCCATCCTCCTACAGGGTGAGGAAAGAAAAAAATAGTAAAAAAGTAACACATCTGAAATGCATGTAACTTCTCCTGCATGTTTAATGAAGCACTTTTCTGGCACACAGGCTTTTCATTTAGTCTCTTTGGATCTCTTCGCCTTTAAAACTACAAGCAAGGCAGAGTGAAAGTATTTCCCTCTGATTTACGTAAACAGTGGATGTATGAGAGTACACAGGAATTGTCAAACTTCCATATCCTGTTTCTGATAGCAGTCACTATCACTGTCAGAAGAAAGCAGGCAAGAGCAACAAGATACCCTATCAACATGGACAGCTGTTCCCACCCTCTGAAATTAGTTCATGTCTAGAAGATAACTAACGTCAAAACAACTGTAAAAAAAAATATAAATAATCTTGTTACCTCTATAAAGCAGCAGCCTGTTCTTTAGTCTTTTGGCTTTGATGTTACATGAAAATTCTTGACCTCCTAGTTTATTTCCAAAACATCTCATTTCTCCATCACATCATAAGATCCCATCTCTTACTCAATTTTATTGCCTAACAATGGAAGACCATTCTTTTTCCCAGGCAAAAGACACACTTCTAGGGCAGGATTGCCAGGGGCAGCATACAGAAACAAATTGTGCCAGGTTTCTACTCTACAACCACCTTCAAGATATATCAATGATTTTCAAATGGAATGTATTTGGCCATCATAAAATCTCAGAATTCATTAGATATTATTACACACCTTTCAACGGAAATGTGCTAGCAATTTCAAAGTAGATTCACTCATACTCTCTATTTTATTAGTGAACGTGGTGCTGCTTCCCAGCATCAGAAAACACAATTTGGAAAAGTCATTGAGACCTTCCAAAATGCATATAATTCTTAAGGCATGATATGAAATCAACCAAAAGAACAATTTAACGTTTTTTTTTCCTAGTACAGCCCTAGTACTCTGCTTACCTGTAAGAAGTCATGACTTGTGACTTGAAATGTGATTTGAAAAAGAAAGTTGAAAAAAGAGCTTTTTTAATGTGAATGTTGGATATTTCCACTGGGAGCACTGAAAAGAAAATTAAGCAAAAAATAAGTTTAAATAAGCTTTATAATAACATCATCCATGGCAAACTCATATAACTTTCTCCATCAAAAGCTTCAAAAATGTTACTCACTGATATCTGATGTTATGCAAATAAAATTTCTGGTGAAAAAGTCATAGTTTTCAAAAAACGGTTAGGAAAAGTTATAGTGAAAAAGTGTTCTTTTATTGAGTGAGAAATAAGAAACCTCATAGAAGGATTTAGGTGAAACTTTGGAAAGACTTTTAATTTAGCAGTTCACCTTAATACCAGTTTATGCTCCTCTTGTTGCTGGGTATTATCATATCAGATGATTAGAACAGTAATATAGGATTTCAAAGTTAACTTTTCTCCTTATCTTCTGCATTCAGTCCATTCCAGAAAACCCTAGACAGACCCTGCTGGGTTAGATCATCCAGCATATCTCCATATGGACAGGGCTTGCCAGACAAGATTGTTCTACAGAAATCTACCATGTTGGGATTTCCACAACTTATATCAAATGTCCCCTTTTTCATAGATTTCACTCTCAAGAAGATTTCATAAATTCAAATTTATTCTACAGATTTCATCCCTTTTGTACTGGACTCCAGCTCAGTGGACTGTACTAAATAATTTCTCATTGTTCCCTCAAAACTAATAGTATAGGGACAGAGAGGCAGGCCATGTCACAGCTGAGTGTCAAAAAAACAGAGACAGAAAAGAGAGAGGACACCAAGTGCTCTAAACGTGAAGGAAAATTTCTCATAGCTAGTGTGAGATACTCTAGCAACCAGCACAGCCATGCAAATTTCCAAAATAACTGACACTGCCAACTCTTCTGTTTAATAAATAATTAGTAACTGACTAATGTACTTTAAATTTCCAAACTAAGAGCAATGTGAATTCTCATTTTACAATAGAAGAAGGGGGAGTATAATGTTTATATCCTTCTCATGTGGCAGTATCATTTTATGTGGAACTAGCTGAATGAAAATAGACCATATAAAAAGAATCTGAGCAGCACTGTTCAGTCTTACAGGATGCTGGATGTCTACATTATTTTCTCTGTAAGTATTTTAATTTATTCAGGATTCCCAGAAAGGAGAGTATTACTATGAATCACCTCAAGTCTGGCTTTCAAAAGGCCACAGGAATGTTCCCACTCTGAAATGTACATTTAATTGGAAGGTATTAGTCTACTGTTTAGGGTAGAAAAAAACAAACAAAAAAATAGATTCCATCTGCCTGAGAGGTCAATATTAAATTGTCTTGCAATTTTCTGATCCTTTCTCTACCTTACTAGGAATCTGATATATCTTCAGCATAAAGAACACTGGATTCTCATTTCTCTCACCTGTTCTTTCCCTTAGTTCTCACTCTATGTTCAACAACATGAATTTTTTTGTGTTCATATAGATGTTGATAATTATTTTCTGGGAACTATGAATCCAGAAATCCTGAAATTGTTACAGTTTTCCCCATTAAATCATTCAAGCTGCAACCTTTCCACAAAGGAAGGTTTCTATCCCTACATGGAAGTGGAAACCCCGTTATTTCCAGAACATGAATGGGTTAAACTTTAATTTGTTATGATGGAGGCCAGTAGGGCAGAGTCATCACACAATGAAAAGAAACACCGCATTGCAACACAAAGATCTCTGAACACTCTGTACAATCATCAGTGGGCATCACGTCAATGCTAATTAAATAGTGTGCTTTTGTAAGAAGGTATGGAGAAAGATGCCTCAACCTGGGAAAACTGCAGAGTTTTCTTGGGTAACATACAGTTAACACTTACCAGTTCCACCTGGGAAAAAGAGAAGTCTTATGCATGTGTACACAAATCTGAAAGGGAGAGAAAGTTAATCTGTCCTAAGGACACTGAAGTAACATGTAACATAGTAACATAGTGTGAAAAATAAAAATAAAGTACTTGGACTAAGTAATTTAGCTTCCAAGGTGGAAGGATTCCTAGTGCTAGTGGTGGGTAGAAATTCACTAATATTACATGTTACTACAATAATACATCTCCCTTTTCTGAAAAGTTGTCAGGACAAAACTATTGATTTCATAAAACCTGTAGCACAATAAAGAGGAAGTAATCACTTCACTGATCATAAAAGTATTGTTTTACATTTTTTTCAAACAAAATAATATTTACATGTTCTTAATTCCTTCTATCTTACAGATAATTCCACTGGGCTATCTTATGCGGTAGCTACTCATACACCATCTGAATATTTTCCATGCAAACTGGTTATTCATTGAAACCAAGGAGTACCCCACTTTTTAGGGGTAAGAAGGGAAGATAATAAACTCTTCACATGCAACACAACTCTTCCAAGTTTATTAGGACAGAACTAGAAAAGACCTTGACTCTGGGTAAGCACTGCTCAGCAATAATGAAAATAGTCCTGTGTTATCAACACTGTTTTGGTCACAAATACTAAACATAGCACCATGCAAGCAACAGTGAAGAACACTAACTCTATCCCAGCCAAAACCAGTACATCCACAAACATCAATAAAGACGTGATCACAACATATAAAAAATTTTGACAAGGTATAGGTCAAATATGCAACCGAGTCATCTCAAATCCATTTATAAATAAGGTTGCTATAAGCCATGAAAAGAGGGGAAAAAAAACCTAAGAGGACGGGTAGATGCAGTCTGTGAAATCACTATCTATTCAACATTTTTCACATAAAGAAAGTAAAACATTATCAAATTCTAAAGGCAGGTGTGTACTTCACAGTATTTTTTAATTAATTTTTCATGTGAAAGTAGGCATATACAGACACAATCCAGTCAGTCATCTCAAGGTTTCAAGCCAATCTTTTTTTTTTTTTTTTGAGAGAGAAGAGAACTAAATGAACATTTAACAGTGCACATGTTGAATTTGAGATATTTGAGCACTGAAAGAGATGACAAATTGTGAATTATTTCTGAGTATCTTCACCTTTGGAGAATTCACCACAGGAGAATTCTGTTCAAGAAAGCTGAGAAATAGGAAAGCTGAGAAAAATGTTGGACATTTTTGTGTGTGAATGGTAGTCTTAAAGGAGGTACAAGGTCAATGAGAAACCAATAATGCAGAAGAGGAATTGGAATGAAAATTATAGGTTTTTTCTTCTTGACTAAAAAACCACCAAAACCATAGCTTAAGAGCTTGTATTGAAAAGATTAATTTTACAGACACCCAGATGACAGGAGCGTATTTTTGTTAAGGAAAGTGCCTGTCATATCTTTTTTCTTTTTTTTTTTCTTTTTTTTTTTTCTTTTTTTTTTTTTTTTTTTTTTTTTTTTTTTTTTTTTTTTTTTTTGTGCAGTAGTTGTTGGCCAACTTAAATGTCTGATATTAAAAAAAAAAAAAAATTTCAAAAAATCAAGGGCATGAACAAGCATGACCAGTAAACGTATCATCAGTGTTTTATCTCCTCTTTCTGTTTCTGAAAGAAAGATAAGTTGTTAGTTTACAAGATAAAACTATTTTGGCTGGACAAAGTGCAGTGGCCACTATGGTCTGAGGAACTGAACAGGCAACAAAAGCAGCAGTTGTATGTTCATTGAATATAACAGGAAAAGGTGGCAGTTTGTGACACATCAGACTAGCTCCCACTCTGAGCAATGTGTAGAGAAGGACGAAATTCCTGAGGGCAGAAAGCTCTATCACATTGGATACCAATCAGAGTTTATCACGATACTCTTGAGTCTGACTCCAACTAGTGTCTTTCCCTTGACCAGATAAAACCAGTCCAAACACATGCAGTGACTAGAAAACATAAAACCTCTCTGGCAAACTGCCACACCAGCAAGGAAATCAAAGATATTGCCTGACAGCTGAGCAAAGTAAGAATCACGCTGTTTTTCACCTGAAGCAAGCAAGTTCTCTATGAGCTGGGAGCATGTGGTCAACAGTCGGGTACAATTCAGCATTTTATTGTGAAGATGACTTCAGGGTCGTAGGGGCTTCTAGAGTGACTGTCACAACAAAGAAGTAGGGGGTTCAGAATGACTGTTACAGAAGGCAGAGTAGCACAAGGTCCCAGTTAAAATGATTTGGCAGAGATGCAAAGAGGACGAGCAAACACATCCACTCTGTGGAGAACAAATTCATTCTACTGTCCAGTGAATATACATCAAATTGACTTTCTTTTTTATCTGAGTCATTTTCCATTTTAAATACTATAAACTAGTATAGTTGTTGTTGATATGCACTTAGCATTCAAAAATTCAAGGAAACACTCAGCAAATCTCAAGTGCAAAAGAACAGCACTAAGGACTGTAAAGAAAGCTGCTGCATTAGCAAAACCAGTAAGGTTTTTTTGCTGTATCTTGACAGTAGAGACTGCCAGCAGTGACAAATCAACATGCATAAGTCATTGATTATAAAACTGCTGCTAGTATGACATTCTCAGTTCCTCATGTTGCTTCTTCAGAATCTACAGCAAGTGCTGGTATGCTGCAAACAAATCTGAAAATGTCTATTAATGTTTATTAGCAGCTTCTCTTTATTTCAAAGGATGAATCATCTCTTGGCTCCCCGAAACTCTGAGTTAATCTTAGCCACTCCTGCACTGACTCATACTCACTACTACTATTATTATTATTATTATTTATCATTATTATTATTACTACTACTAGAGGGAGTCCAGTGAGATACTCCAGTCCATATTACTAGTGCCATAACACATGTGATTCATCCTAAAGAGCATATTGCTTGTGAACACTATATGATGCCAGGATCCATGGAAAAATGGAAACACAAAATCAGAAATATGAAATATATTTGTTAAAAGATTAACAACCAGACAAGACACTTGAAAGCTCTCAACAATATATTGCTGTTGAGCGATTGAGATTGAATTAGAAAATAAGAAGCCTATGAAACTCAAAGAAAACAGAGAACGAAATCATTTGCTTGCAAGCAGGACATCATCAGCAAGGAGCTTCCTCATTTGTTCTCTTGCTTTAAAAAAACAAGGGGAAATGGACTGTGACCTTTAGAGATCATTTTCATCATTCTGTTTTCTCCAGAATTTTGAAGGATGTATTGTAAATGTGTGCATACCTGGTAATAAAGGATGATGCTACAAGCCTACTCCACCACATATGAGAGGTGCTTACAATAAGATCCAGAGCAAGTCAGGATTGGCAGGGCTCTACACGAGTCTTTACAACTCCAGAATTGATTCTACTTTACTAGAAACATGTAAAATAAAGGATGCTATTCCTTAGACCTGTTAGTTAAACACCCATTTGCTTAGGATTTCAGGAACCACAGAAGCAAAAAATGCAGTAGCATGTTCCATTTATATGTACTATTTAGCTTCAGGTTACAAATCTTCCGCTGTGACTACCATCGAAGTACAGTACTCTCAACAGGTACAAAATATCTACGGCACAGATAATACAGCCACAGCTCCTATCCAGCTCTAATGATTACATGGTCTACTGCCTCTGCTCTAAACTAGCATCCTGCTCCTCCAGAGCTGGTTTCTTGGGTTTGCTGATATTCTTTTGTTGGGATTTTTTCATTGGCTTTTTTTATTCAAGTGACATTCATATTTCATGTTCTTCACACTATATTTTGCCACTAGGAAACTGAAAAGGTGAATAATATGTGGGACCATCAATCCATAAGCTGGGGAGGTCATCTGAATTAAAGCATACTCCTGAGCTTGCTTAGACTGCAATGCACAAACCTCTTGGAAGCGTTATTCTTATTGAAGTGACCTGAATAATTAAATAAAATAACATAATTCTATTCTATTGGACATGGAGCTAGAAAGGATAAGAAAAAGTGAAGAAATAACTTATTCCTGATTGTTTAAAAAAATCAGATACTTTTCACTGCTTCTCATATCTCCTTTAGTAAATGAAAAGTCAAAAATTTGCTACTGAATTTAACTGAATTACCAGACCTGATGGTTTGCCTGAATTATTACATTCAATATCCACAAACACAGCTATTGTAGAGAATAAACCTAATTGCTAGTAATTATCCCTCTTCCCTCTCATGGTGAAAAGCAGACTTTATTTTATTCCAAGAAATTATCTTCATTAAGTCTGATGTCCTGTTCTGTGCAGGGACCATATGCATATTTTCTCATGCTCTGGATGACTCAATAATCATAGAATCATTTAGCCTGGAGAAGACCTTTAAAAATATATTTTCCAATCCTTAACCTAGTGCTTCCAAGTCCACCGTTAAACCTTGACCCTGAGCACCGCATCTACACCTCTTTTAAATACCCCTGGGGATGGTGACTCAACCATTTCCCTGGGCAGCCTGCTCCAATTCTTGACAGTCTCTTTGGTGAGGAAATTTCTCTTCATATCCAATCTAAACCTCCCTTGGCACAACTTGAGGCCATTTCCTCTTGTACTATAGTTTGTTACCTGGGAGAAGAGACTGACTCCCATCTAGCTACAACCTCCCTTCAGGTAATTGTAGAGAGTGATGTACTTTTCCTCTACTCCATACACCATGTCCCCTTTTTGAAAAGGCTCTTCAAGCCTTCCTTCTTATCATTTTGTTCCAGTGCCTACTTTTTTTTACTATTCCAGTGGCTCTTCCTAATACTTACCAGTGTTTAAATACTTAGCAGTGTTGGCTTTTGCTGTTTTAAATTCATGTCATCAAAGCTCCTGGAGCTACTTGTCTGAGTTTTGTAATCCATAATTCCTTTTACAAGCTCTTGAGACTGAAAAGGTTCTTTCCTTAGAGCACATAGCTTTCTTCTTCAAATTTTTTCTCTCCTCTAATGAAGCTTTTGTCATCTGAACAAATGAGAACATTTGAAGATGAATAAGGTAAATCAGCATTTACTCAGTTTATCTAACTTAATTATCTTCAAATTTGGAAATAAATAAACTATTTCTTGTGTTTTGTTCATCTTTTCTGTCTAACTGCACAAAGCCAATATAAATCTGTTCAGTAAAACTGAGCAAGAATTGAGGTGACCTTGACAATGGATCTGTAACAATTTTGTTACATAGATAACAATGGTTTTACTGACAAGACATTCAATTTATGTACAGTAATTCTCTGTAAGTGATAAAATGCATCACTATCAGTGTTGGATGAGATACGAAAGGACGCTTTAAGTCTGATTAAAATTCAGTGGTCTATTTCAGCACACATATACCATGAAGGACTTGCACTTGAATGCTCTGTGAAGTACTGACACTGATGTGATGAAGTAATGTGTTCTGAAATAGAGAAAACTGAGAATCAAGCAGGTTGGCATTTAGTTTGCCAAGAAATTGGCACACTTTGTGACTCAGCTCCAGGACAGGGCCTCATTGACCCAATAAACTAAATGAGACAAACTGCTTTTAGGGAAAAAAAATCTGTTCTGAAGGCAATCAGAAACAAAATTTCCCACATATCAGTTCTTTCATCAAAATGGTGAGGAATAACTGAAAATCTCCTAGTATTAAATATTAATTCTCTCATCCTGACTTCTATACACAATACTGAAGCTCAACCCTTTCTGGGCCACTTCTCTGTGTAAACAGTTTGCTCTGAATAATAAATTATCCTGTCTCCAACTTTTTATAGTTTTTTAACATAAAAATCTGCTTCTTTTAAATCTTTCACTGTGCAATGAAAGCTTCCTCATTTTTCACAGTATTCCTCCACTCCTAATTCCAATTTATTTTTTCCTGTATTTAATATATAAATTTGAATTATTTTCACTGGCTCACTAACACTGGAATGCAAGGTATACGCTATCTGTCATGCTTGATGTGTCATGTTTGGTTTGGCTAACAGTTTTCACCAAGTAAATTCAATGTGGGTTTGTTATCTCTACCTATCTCTGATTGTAAATTCTCCAGGGCAGTGACTGAGACCTCAACAAGGTATTGAAATCTATTAAACAAACATCAGTAGTTAACCTGTACAGTAAATTTCCATGACTTCACTGTCAAACATATTACCAAATACTTTTTAGCACAATAATTGTCAGTCAAGTAGTGAAATTCCTGAACATTGGAAGCTGATATAAATGGAAGAAGCATATTAAAACTGTATGATAACATAGGTAACATAACACAAATCCTACTGGGCACCAAAATAATAAACATTTCTGAACAAAGTCACTGGCTTTTGGGATAAATCAAACATATTCTATTTTCCATACTCTGTCAAGTTGTTGTTTCAATCCTCAGTACACTTGTGGAGACATAAAATACACAAAACATCTGTATTTCTAATCAGTAACATACCTGTGTAAAGCGCTAAAAGCCTCAACACTTCCCTGAAACCCACACAGATTTGGCTGTGCCAGCCAGATAAGAAATAGGCCAAAAGGACAAAGATAAACGTGTTAGGCCTCCAAAACTGTAGAACAGATTTTGTGCACAGCTACAACACGGCAAGGTACTCAAAAGAGATAAACACCATTACATTTTATGTGGTGATAAAAGATGATTCCTTCTTACTGAAGAACCCCTGAATTTTTTTCCACATTCCTATGGCTATAATCAAATCAAATTGTAGGAAGCCTAAGTCTTCACATTTGGCTTTTCATTATTGCCATCCTCAACTTGGAGAAAACCAGCTTAACAGCAAATTTTAAATTTGGGATTTAAAACACAATTGAGCTTGTTACACTGCCAGATTGCATTGTGTAGCAATCATCTGGTACTCATACATTCCTCAAAAAAAATCCAAGAAACTTTATATCATTTCTACCTCAACGATAATTTTACAAACTAAAATCAACAGAAATTGCACACTAGAGATTCAATACACTCTTAATGCCCTAAGGAATGGACAAGGAACACTGACTGTGGTTCGACCTTTATTCTTTTCCAGCCTTTTCAAGTACTTGGGAAAACAGGTGGGGGGAGCTTACTTTATTTAAATTCCAAAAAATTAAATACCTTAAATTTTAAAAATAACATCACTTAAGCTTAACAGTAAGTGCTCAAGCACTGTGTGCAAAAGCCAGCTGGAGCACTTATCAGCAAAGAATTTTTATTATGCTGAATAGAGAAATATCACCAAGTTAACTCCATGCATTTAGTTAAAAAAAAAAAAAAAAAGAAAAGGAAAACAAAAACACAAACAAAACACAAACCCCAAGCAACATGCAGGGAATAGTTTCAAATAATGGTTTCTATTATTTAAGAGCATCCTACCTTGATTTAAGCTTGTAACATGAACAGTAGTTAATAACAAGTAGAGCATTGAATGCATTATGAGGCCTTTAAGAATTCTCACACAGATAAATGGGTGTCCAAGGAAATGACCACAGGTCTTTATACATAGGAAATCTGACTATACAGTAAGGCACAGAAGTCAGTTCTTAAATATTTGGTGAATCAAATTCAGCCAAAAAGTAGTACTGACTTTCCAGATTGCAAGATTCAACTTTATCAGATATTTTAAAAATATAATATGCTCATTGCTTAGAGGGGTTATGTCGTCTAACCACAAACAAATGGCAAGAAAACAGTCATATGTATTTTAAACAAATGATACTAAATGTGTACTTTAAACAAATGATATTTCCAGTGATAATGGAAGTTACTGAAATTCTGTATCATTCAGGGTCTACTAATAACTACACTAATACAACATTTAGTAATTATTTTGTAGTCATAAATGGCTAACTTACCACTAATTCTCTTTTGGGTTTTGCAGAACAATTTATTTCAGCTCAGGAAAGTTAAAAAATGCACCTACACTGCCATCTTGTGGAAAGTATCCATTTTCCATTGATCAGCTTTCCTGGATGGAACCCTCACTCAAAAGAAAATTTCCTTTTCTTTTAGTACACTGCTCCTACCTACCAGACAGATTTTTTTTTTTTTTTAAATAGGACAGTATCAGTTTAACTTCAACTAATTTTTCTATATAACATAAAAATGATGAGACGGATTCTGCACCAAGTTAGTACTTCAAACAACTTCAACTCAGACAAAACCAGCAACTCAGAGAAAAAAAAAAAAAATCTTACACTGAATGCAGCTGGGACCAACTGGAATGTTCTCATTTTCCAGAACAATATTTGTAAAATCCCCCTTTCAAACACATCCTCTCACCTACAATTTAAACAGCACCTGCTCAGCATCGCAAATAATGCCCCCAATAACACCTGTACAACATTTCTCACCCTTGGAGGAGCTGTCACTGAGCAGAATTCACAGTCAGAGTGGGAATAGCTCCACTGCAAATATGAAAGAAGCACTTAATCACCCTTTACAGGTTAAAACCCACTTCCATTCCACTCTTATGCTATAAGAACCACTGGGTACATATTTTTCACTCAGGGCTGGTAAATAAACATTAATCAGTTCCAAATGGTATTATATCAAATGGACTCAGCAAAAGAACAACAACTTGCTCAGTTTTTAATTTTTATGATTTTTTTAATATATATATATTGGGATTGATGATCTTGATGGGACACCCCCATAAAAGTCAAAAAAGCAAAATACCATAACATGGGGTACAAAACTCTGCAGCATGAACAATAACTGCAGCAAAACTACAGCTGGGATAAAGCCTGATGTTTTGCAAATGTGCTCTGATGACTCTTTTTTGGGCTGTGAGTTTGATATATCTAAAAAACATGTATTCCAGTTTTCCACATTTTTACCTGGATCTTCTCTATCTTCAAGCCAATCTTCCTAAATCATCTCCCTAATCCCTTTCTACCACACTTCCACAGGCTCCTATGAATATGAATATATCTTGATACACATTATATTCCCCAAACAGCCATAAAAAATATATATTGGCATTGTTGAGCTCATGAAGATTATATTGTATTTTATTAACAGAGTGTTCCTCTATTGTCCTCAGCAGGAAGACAATTGAAATATAAGATCCTGAATGCCACAAAAATGACAATTTTCATCCTGTTTGACCCCAAAAACCAAACAAACCAACTTTTGTCCATCATGTATGGGGCAGAGAAGATTACTGGCCAAAGTGGGGCGGAAGACATTCAAGATGTTTTACTTGAGTGAAAATTGCAACAACCAGTAAGACCCTCCTTAATTATGATGAACCATAAGAGAGTGAATTAATAGGCCTATGCAGACAAGAAATAATATTTACTACTGGAAGTGCAAAGAGATCTTCTACTTCAGTAAGCAGAGAGTTCAATTATGTAGCATAACAATTAGCTATGACATAGTATTTTATGACATTAACAGTGATAAAGATACCTTAAAATCTTTATAAAATTCTGCCCACCTCTTTGTGGTAGACTTCAGAATGAGAAAAAAACAATAACTTTTCTGACTGAAAGCTGTCAAGGCTTTTACAGTCAGAATTGAATGTAAAATTAAAGTTAGAATCATCCTTAGGACATATAGGAAGACCACATGCCTGAAGAGAGGTGAAATTCCCAATCACAAAAACCCAGCTATTTTTTTTTTTTATTTCAATCACACATTTAAAAACCAAAAAACGAAACCCTAGAAACACCCAAGTAGTTTTCTATCCACAAGTTCTGGTTCAATAGGGAACGTCAACGAATTAAATTTTTTTACAGCTGCTGGGCTGACCTGGAGCATGTATTAGCAACAAGCACAGTTCTATCAAAAAATATGCTTGTTTTATCCTGCAAATATAAGAACATCTTCTGCATACCCTATTAAGTTGGCCTGCCTGTTAAATTTGCATGTCTGTTAAAATGGAAAAGTTGATGTGCTTTAAAACCAAGTGGAAAGGTAAAACTTCTACTTAGAAAGACAAGTACTACATTAAAGTTTCTAAAAACTGTAAAGCTGCTAAAGAGTTTTTGATTATAAGAAATAACTCTAAATGTTTAATTATCTAAGGATGTGAATCAGTGTGTACACATCCTGGTCTTCTTCCCTACTCTCTCTGGCCCCTCTACAAGGGCAGCTGCAGCACCACATTCTGACCCAAGTCAGAAACGCTCATCCCCCAGCAGATCCAGCTGTGAGAAACAGCAACAAAATCATAGAAAAGTTTTATGCGATGGGTTTACTTGTTTAAATAAATATTATCCAATGAATTATATGTGAATATTATACAGCATGAAGTTTTTTTCTCAGAGACACTTTGGGGAACCTACTGTTGTCCAAGATAAGTCAATACCCAAAACAGCTTGGGATTTTTGGCACAAGAGAGGAAAGTGAAGTGGTACTAGATTATGGGGGAGTTTCAAATGAAGACAGAATAAGCCCAGAAATGGGAGAAATTCTGAACTCACCTGTTTATTAAATTTTAATAAATGGTAACAAGCATGAAAATAATTACTTAATAGAAACATCCAATCTTTTGAAACAATGTATACCCATAAATGTATATCTGTATATTTGGGGTCAAAGACCAAATATACTTTCTGTACCTTAACATGCCAGCTATCTCTGTCTTTGTCTTGACCAATGTATAACATGCTTTAATAGTGTACATAAAAAAAACTTCATAAAATAATTTCCACTTCAAACACAGGACTTGGCACTATATAAGTAAGTAAGAAACATATGTCTAGCATACCAGCACAAAAAATTGAAGGTCTGCAAATGTGCAGCATCCTCCTGTTGGCCATCATTACTGTAAAAGCCCAGTATTCATACATAAAAATTTGAAGATCTATTTTTATTGCCTTAAAGCTGGACATCAGAAATCACTTTAATATTTTAGAGCTCTCAACTCAGTGTGTTTGAAAGGACCATATCTCCATGAGCTGTTCAATAAGGATTTGATGTTAGTTCACAATTTCTCTGTATTATTTAAACATCCACCTTTAGGGGATTTTGTGCCCCTTTCCCCCAGAGTATACTTGCATAATTTCTCACAGATTCTTGGGAACACATAAAAGATTTATATATGCATGTCAAGAGAAAAACCACTTTCAGGTAAGTAAAAGTAGTGCCTGCTCTGAAAAGCTGTAGACATCAAGAGAGCTAAGCATTTCTAGGCTGTTTTAAGGTTTTGACTTTGCATTTATTTATATGTGTATCTCAAGAAAATTCCTATGTGTTGTTTATATTAGTGGGAAAATGATACACTCAATATCTTCAGTGCTGTACTCTTGGACATTGAACAGTTTTTCAGAATGCAGAAACCCGAAACCTTCTTTAAAAGATTTATTTTTTAAGCATTCCTCCTAAAAGTTTACTTCTGTTCTGATGAGGTTGATAAAAATATCTCGAGCCTTCCAATTCTCTTAAATATTAAATGACTGTGGTGCCCTTTAAAAGTGAAATTGTACAGTTAATTCAGACAGTGATTAGTGAACAAGGCAATATCAGCACCGACTTCAGTGGTGCAGTATCAGGCCTTAGCAGTCATTCCTGCCTTTTCTGTGGCTGTTAAATTATTTTATTTTATTAAAGTATTATGTTTTCTCACAAAAGTTTCATTTTTGCACATTAAAAAATGTTTAAAATGTTCAAAATATTCATCAATAAAATAAGTATATCTCGCAATGTTTATTTATTTAGACACCATTCAAAACATATGATCACAGTATTTTATGCTTATTAAATATTTAAAGTAACCAAAACAATAGCTTTTAGACTGAAGTGGTTTTTTTCTTCAGATATACTATTCTTTATTCTTTCTACATATCCAAATTTATCTATCTGTTTATCTCTCTCTTTAACAGTACAGCTTGAAAAAATACAGAGAACTATGAATGAAAAGACCAAGAAGCAGTGATAATTCGGAATCACAATCAATACCCCTGAAAAAAGGTTTCCTTGTGCCTCCCTCCCTTGTTTTTAAATGTTGATTAAAATTTTTGAGGTGTCCAGAAAATATTCATATGTCTGTATCCTGAAAGAAATTACAAACATGTTCACTGTCTTGCTAATGGTCCTCTTTTGAGCTAAGGATATGCTCATGCAATAGTAACACATATCAGACAAAAATATTGCGTAAAAAAAAAATAAACTAGCTGAAATAAGAATTGTACATGAGCTATGAGACTTTAAAGAAAATCCAGCAAGTAATTTCCTCAAATAACAGGACTTTTAATTCATATGCCCTTACATACCATTCACTTACTATGCAGGGAATGACCTGCCTTAGAGTTTTTTACACATAATAAAAGGAGTTAAATCTGTGAGATTTGGTACTTAAACAATCTTATAAACTTGTGCAAGACTGAGATAGCTATAAAAACTCCGTTCACCACTAATAAATCACTCCCTTTCTTTATCTTAATAGCACCAGCAAAAAACCAAATGATAACAGTTCCTGTCCAGATTTACAGTGATGTAACTGAGGTCAGCACTTGGACCCATATGTTTTAGTGCATGCTTACTTCTATGGATACTTAAAACTATCGACCACATAGAACTAAAGAGGCTGCAATCAAAAGAGAAAAAAGTTCCACTTAAAATTTGTTTGTATGCCCAATACAAAGCATGTGTGAACAAACAGAGAAACAGGTGTCTGTATAGCAGAGCTAGTTTGAACTTTATATTTAAAGGCATATACTGAGCAGGGGAAAAGGAACACAAAATGACAAACTGACTTTCATTGTTGTCCTGCTCTGCCTCTGAACAGGCAAGTGACACTAGATTGCATAACAAAGAATGATGTGCAATTTCAAGAGGTCTGTGGAATAGAAAGCAGAAGACCCTGTAGCTCAGTTCTAAAAAGAAATCAGTCATATTGAACACAGATAGATCAAATAAAACACAAAACTCCTTTGAACATGCACCAATTAACAGCATAAATGCTATTTTTTAATTTAGCTGGGAAAAAAAGCTATATTTTTTTAGGAGCACTGCATTTCACTTCATGTGGCATAATGGAAAGAGGACAGAGAAAGGGAAGGAGACCAAAACTATTTTTCTCTGTACTCTCTTGTAGGGAATTGGCAATATGTTCTCTGTGCTGCCAACAGAGACAGTCAGAACACGTCCTCTAAAAAGATATTTGTGTCTATAGCTTATTTCACAATCCAGCGTTGTACTGACAAGTACTATAGGACATGCAAGCAGAACTTAAATGAAACTATATTGAAAAATCCCCTTTAAGTGTTCTGGTTTAACACTAGAGAATTATGCTGGTGTGCCAACAAGAAGGTCCTTCTTCCATAAGTTTACTGTCCAACTACAATACTACAACGAACAAATGGAGATAAAGTTCACAATGAAAAATGTGACTGACTTTATTATTACATATCTGCTGTTAGATTCTAAGCTTGTTTAAATAGCCTTTTTTTTTTTTTTTTATCCATTAAGAACATTAGACAGCAAAGCCTGGTGTGTCAAACAGAATCTGAAAACACTGCTAGAAGGAAAGGAATGCACATGAAATTATGATTTCTGTAGTACTTAATTTTGTACCCAAATCAAAGCTTCTCTGCATCTTGTTTAAAGCCATCTTGCCCAAAATTTTCTTTACACATCTAGAAAAAAATTATGTAAAGACGCCTTTCACATGTGGCTAGAAAATAGCAAATATCCATTGCTTTCAAAAACATTTTTGAAGAAAGATATATTTTCTTTTGTTCTCAAATTTACACACAGAACCATGGTATTTTCAATAGGCCTTGTATGTCTACCATGGCTAGGCCACAGATTCAAAGTACTGCATAAAATGTTGTCAAATGGCATTTCCATATTTCTTCCCCAAATGCATTCTGTTTATAAAGAAAAATAATCAAAATATAGCCCTCCAATGGTCTCCTCACCAAGCTTCATACACCCCTCCACACCAGTTTCTCACAGGCTGGAAGGATTCCATAAAGTCTCCAAGGACAAATTTTAGAAGGAGGTCCTAGTTAAAATATTGGCAGCACATAAATTTGTCTTTTTAATGGCAACCACTTTACATTGTTTAGCACATTTAGCAGGATTTAAAGATGAATTTAATATACTCACAAACTCTCAGAAAAAGCCTGTGAGGTGGAGGAGAGAAAAATGGAGAGAGATGAAACATATAGTCACTGCCAACAGGTCTTGAGCAAGCACTGCATGAACAGGTGAAAAAAAATCTAGTGACTGTGAAGAGCTTGATGACAGCTCTGGGTCTGCTCCCCTTATTCAACTGTTTCCACTTATATTCACTTCTGCATCTGTTATATATTTGGGGTGTTTTTATTAGTAGTTTTGGATCCTCTAAAACAGGTGAGCATGTGTTCAAAAGACAACTGAAACAAAGACATTAAAAAGAAAACATGAAGCAGTTCAGAGAAAAGCAGAACAAAGTGTGATCCTTGCAAATAAATGTGTCCTCATTTTAATTGTCTGTGCCATTTGAATGGAGACAAAATTAGTAAAACAGTTTAAATTATAAATCAGGGAAAGTAGTTGATGCATACAATCTCTCTGGGCAAGGACTGCTCAAGAAGAACAACAGATATACATACTTACCACCTGAAAGCATCTATCATAAAATGAAATTCCTTAAGTAATTTTCCCAATTTTCCCATCCTTCTCCTTTAAGCAAATATTTACAACTCACTTGATAATCTTGCCCATTTTCCTTTGTATTTATGTGTTGACAGAGGTCCCAAGTCAGGGATTGAGATCCAAGTGCATAGCAGTAGGGAGAAGAACTTAATCCCCACAAAATGTCTTCCTTGAATATGAACTCTTTGGCCAAGGGTGATGAATTTATGCTTTTTTTTTTTTTTAACTGTTCTTGGAGGGAAAAGGGAAAAAAAAGAAAAAAAGTAACCCACAGACTTGTGTCCAAGTGTACTTGTATCCAAAGTACTTGTATCCGAAGTACTTTGTACCTCTTGGGTTATATGTAAATTGGGTTTTGTAGAGGTTGTTTGTTTGTTTGGGGTTTTTTTATCTATATTACCTGTATTTAAATGCCTTAATTGCTGATTATGAAAATATGCACTTTTACATTTGGGACTATATGCAAAGGTATTAAATAATGATGAATTTTTCTTTTTTTACTGCTGAGAGCACATAATTTTGATAGAGACTGTGAAGCACTCCACAGTCCAATAAATTGTCATTTCACATCTAAAAAGTTTTGAGGTGCTGCAGAACCATTTATGCACTTGACCAGCTCCTCCCTCAAAGGAATACAAACATCTGTATTAGAGTGTAGATACATGATTCATTGTCTTGTCTTCAGACAGTAAAGCCAGTTTAAGATATTCCCATGCATTTCCTCCCTGACCCCAGTCATTCCTTGCTTCCTTTAAGCTGCTCCCTGAAATAAGCAAATTATAGGAAACTCTGGCAAAGAGAAAAAAACAAAAACAAACAAACAAAAAAACCCCTTTGGTACTCAGGTGTTTTACCTACAGTTAAATGCCTCTCTCTATTTGTGATCACAGAAGAAATCACTCTGTAAGTTACAAGTACCTACTGATTATTGGAAGGTAGGTATTTTTCTTTTAAAACACATGTGGTAATGACATCTATAAAGTAATCCAGAGGAAATTGTCTGGGCCACAATGACAAAAAAATCCATGAAATTCTGGTCATCAGGAAACTCTCAGAGAGACAGTTTACATTCCATTTGCTTTTCCCAAGACTACTTACCTTGTAGCTTGTACATATAATGCAATAAGAAGTGAAAAGTTTTTTGAAGCAGGAAGAAAAACCACCAAAAAACATTTCTTGTAAGAACTATTCTATAGACTGGTGGTTAAGACAATTCCTGAAAGTAGACATATATTTGCATTCTCACTTGCTGAGAAAACTAAGCCTTAACACAAAAGGCAAGTCACAGAATCAGAATCATTTAAGTTGCAAGCAACCTCCAGGATCATCAAGTTTAATCTTTGACCAATCACCACCTTGTCAACTAGACCAGAGCACTAAGTGACACATCCAGTTACTTCTTGAACACTAACCACCTCCCTGGTGGTGTTAAGTGGTCCAATGTTTAACAACCTTTTCCATGAAGAAATTCCTTCTGATGCCTCACGTTAACCTCTGTTTATGCACCTTGAGGTCATTTCCTCTTATCCTGTCACTTTTTGCTTGGGAGAAGAGGCTGGCTCCCACCTGGCTACATCCTCCCTTCAGGCAGTTGTAGAGAGCAGTAAGGTCTCTCCCGAGCTTCATTTCCTCCAGGCTAAACAACCCCAACTCTCTCAGCCACTCCCTACAAGACTGTGTCCCAGACCCTGCACCAGCTCCATTGCCCTTCTCTGGACTCACTCCAGCCCCTCCATGTCCCTTGTGTTGTGAGTGTACCAGAACTGGACACAGTAAGTGAAGTGCAGCTTCATCTGTTCTCCTCAGTGCAGGGGGACAATCTCTGCCCCAGCCCTGCTGGCCACACTATTGCTGATACAGGCCAGTATACCATTGCCCTTCTTGGCCACCTGGGCACAGCTGGCTCATGTTCAGATGCTGTCAAGCAGCACATCCAGGTTCTTTTCCTCTGGGCAGCTTCCCAGACAGTCTGCCCCAGCCCGTAGTGCGGCATGGGGTCATTGTGACCCAAAGGCACCACCTGGCACTTGGCCTTGTTGAACTTCAGACAACTGGCCTTGGCCCATGACCCAGTCTGTTCAGATCCTTCTGCATAACCTGTGTCTGCCCCCCAGCAGACCAATATTCCCTCACAAATCAGTGTCAACCAATCTCCTCATCCAGACAGACACTAAACAGGGCAGGCCTCAGGCGAGGACACCACTAGTGACTGGCTGAAAACTGGGTGTAGCACCATTCACCACCACTCTCTGCTCCTGATCATCCAGCCAGTTTTTCACCCAGTGAACTGTGCATCAGTCCAATCTGTGGGATGTTAGCCTTTTCCCAGGAGAATGCTGCAGAAGACAGTATCAAAGGCTTTGCTGAAGTACAGGTAGACTATACCCACAGCATTTCCCTCATGTAATCCTGCCACCAGTATTGCTTGATCAGTGCAGTAAGTGGGCTGGAAGGACATCTATCAGACCAATCCCCAAGGAAGTATGTGTTAATGAGCTGGTTGGTTTCAGATATTGACCAGGTGAAAAGCTTCTCAGTATTGGTTAGAACTGGACAAAAAGAGATGTTCAAGTTTATGGAGCTCTAGATTATATATATGAATTTGTATTTTAATATTTCTTTAGAATTCTGGTGGCTCTTGAGAGACAGCTTTGTCCTTATTTAAGCTGATCATCATTTTGTTCAAACTACAGTCACAGTGAAAATTAAAAGTACAAACAATTATAACATTATACTATCAAATTAATTTTGCACTAACTGCATGCTAGCCTCAAAAGTGGAACAAAAATTTTTTTTTCATTTTTTTGTCACTTATTTGGCAAATTTACAGATACCTCTGAAATATTAAATGGGTCAGATTTAACAAAAACAACAGCTTGCCAGCTGCTGGATGTGGGGGAGCTAAACTTTCAAACTACTGATAGGTATTCATTCTATCTGGACAGATTGGGCCTAACCCAAATCAGAGCATGAAGACTATAGGGTCACATTGGCTGCAAAGGAGTAAAACCTGCCCAGAGCACAAACTAAGATAGGGGCAGAAAGAATACAGGTTGAGGAGACAAGATAATGTATGAATGAGTCATGGGAATTTAGGCAACAAAAGAGTGTACAGTCTGTTTAGATAAAATTTTTCAATTTTTGTCAGGTCACTCTAATACCTGAAAAAAATTGGCTTTCCCCAGAACACATTTATTGAGACAGACAAAAATAATGCATCACAGTACTGTCAGAAAAGCAAATGAAAATTCAAACACATAATTTCCATCTATTTTGTGGTGATTTTTAACAGGAAAAGTTTTATAATTTTCAAGGAAGTTACAACCCCAACTTTTGCTTGCCCCTTTTGTGTAACCATATTAATAGGATTTGCTTGCCCCTTTTGTGTAACCATAATTCATCACCTTTGTTTTGACATGCAAAGCATTTCACACAGCTGCAGAAACACTGGAAACACTTGTTGCTTTCAAATTCCTGAAGGTATTTTAAACAAGTATATCTCAAAATCTCTTTTCATAGAGAAAGGATCTTGAATAGAAGAGATTATCCCAAGATATATTTGTTTCTTATTCAGAGAGTAGGCCACCTTGTTTAGTCAAAATATTCAAATGCATGAATGGATGCCCCAAATGGTGCTGTTGTGATTAAATCTACATTCTCCTGCATAGAAAGACAAGCATTATATTCTTAACAGATGTAGTGTTGGGATGGTTTTATACTCTTAAGAGAAATTGCAGAGTATGATTTATCACCCTGACTCAAGTGAAATGATACTGAATGGAGTGCTCTCAGTGATGAACAACAATTCCAGCTCATTGAAATTCTCTAAAGAAAGCAAAAGATGGTATCATTTCACTATTTAACAGTTTGGAAAAGCAGGCTGGAGTGCTGAAACCTGCCAGAACTTCTATAACTTGTAGCCTTCCACTTTCTGCTTTAAGCAAGGGAATTACACAGTGTAGATTATGGGACCTGAGGCTAAACACTGTAATTTTCATTATCTCTAAGGAAGGATTTAAATATATGTACAACTTTATGCAGATACAATTTTTTTAAATGATACAGCATTATTATACAGAAGCACTCAAATCTAGATGTTTTCAAATACTTGCAACTTGAAATCTGGATTTCCGACATACTGGGTATGAATCTCTCTGGCACAAGAAAAAGCTAACCAAAAGATAATTTTCAATGAGATATTTCAATTGAGAAATACATCAAAGTCTGTGACTGGGGTACATAAAATGTTCACATACTTTAAAATATTCACATACTTATTTTAGTGAAATAACTTCTATGGGTACCTGAGGTCTTTACTTTTCATACCAGATCACAGCAAATAAAGTAGCAAACCTTGTTCACATTACTATGTCTCTCAAATGCTTTAAAACTTGACTATTTTTTAACTAAAGGAGAATAAGTAATTTTCCAAGAACAAATATTTAAACTTACTTCCCTTCCTCCACTCCCCCCCCCCTTTTTTTTTTTTTGGACATTTTAACATTAATATTTGAGGGGGTTAAGTTCTAGTCAGCATTGCATTAACTGTTGCTCTAACAAGTGTTAATGCAGTTCCTGCCTTTCCTCTGAAGAGCTATAAAAACACAGTACTTTCAAAATTAAGGTAAAGACATAAATCTTTACTCCAGGTGTTCCTGAATAACTCCATAATCTGAAATGAAGCTAGTCTGGACCAATTCTGAATAAAGTTTGAATGCAGTATAGATTTGTACTGAGTTAAACTACCCGAAGAATGAGTATGTGAAAAAACCCAAAACTTACTGACATATTTACTTTCTGGAAGGTATGTTAAATGAAGTTTAATACCAGATTTGAAAATTCAGCTGTAAAATGGTATGCAAACATGATTAATGAGTGCTGAACACCATCCAGATCACATACTCACTTGTAAGAGCTACAGCAAGCAAGTAAAATTTCCACCCTTAAGTAAGAATTCAAATTAAATTAGAATTGCAGCTAGTCTTCCATTTTAAGCCAGTAGTTATTCTATAGCTGCCATATATCAGAAAAACCTGCTTAGTGAGAAAATAAAACAGTTAAGTACAACAAACGTAAGTAACAACCTTTTCAAATATCACTGCTGAATGCAGAGTGCACAACTTCTTCACTGCCAACCCTAACACAAATCCTTTTGAGTCTTACCCACTAATCATGTTTTTACTTTCAAGGAATTTCTGAATGTCCCCCCTATCCCCCAACCACCACTACCACTCACTAGAAAATCCTCCCTCATTATTTTGACTGATTGCTTCAATTAGTGAGCAACTCAGTCACTTACATTATGTTCTGTGTTTCAATTCCAGGAAAGTAAACCTTCCCTGATATACTTCAGGTTTACTTAATTAGAAGGAAAATTAACTGAAATGTTCTACAGACACGGTACTAGGTTAGCCTGAAAAATGCTGATAAACTGTTTGCCAAGACCTTCCTTGATCACAGATTGCTTTCTCTAGTTGACAAGGAGCTCAACATGACCCAGACATGTGCACTTGCAGCCCAGAAAACCAAGCACACCCTGGGCTGTACCAAAACACTCTGACCAGCAAGCTGAGGCAGGGGACTGTGTCCCTTGCTCTGCTATGGTGACACCCCTCCTAGAATGCTGCGTCCAGCTCTGGGATTCCAAAATAAGGACATGGACCTGTTGGAGCAAGTACAGCGGAGATTACAAGGCTGCTGAGTGGGCTGAAGCACCTCTCCCATGGAGACAGGCTGAGAGAGTTAGGGTTGGTCAGCCTGGAGGAGGCCCTGAGGAGACCTTAGTTAGAGCAGCCTTCCAGTACCTCAAGGGAGTCCGCAAGAGAGCTGGAGAGGGACTTGTGACAAGGGCATGTAGTGACAGAACAAGATGGAATGGTTTCAAATTCAAAAAGGGCAGGTTTAGATGAGATATTAGGAAGAAATTCTTCACTCTGAGGGTGGTGAGACACTGGCACAAGTTTCCCAGAGAAGCTGAGGAAAGTCAGGCTGGATGGGCCTTTGAGCGTCCTGATCTAGCAGAAGGTGTCCTTGACCATGGCAGGTGGGCTGGATCTAGATGGTCTTTAAGGTCCCTCAGGACTTCTATCTGCATGGTTGAGAAATTAAGGATTCTCACTGTATATACTCCCTTTTCAAAAAAATACCCTGTCTTGTGATATCACAAAACAGATCCATTCCTTAAGCAATTGGCAATTTAAATTGTTCTCAAGAGTTTCTAGATAGTGCTTGAAACAAAGAAAGAAGAATCCTTACAAAAAGGCTACAAGAGAAAACACAGGCTTTTTGCAATATAAGAAATCCATAGAATTCAAATTTGAATAACATAATGAACAACAGTGTAAAATGTCTTCAGGTTGAGCAATAGCTTTATAAACCAGCTTTTATTTACTTTAAAGCTTTTTAACAATAGCACCATTTAACAGAAAAAGAAAAAAAATGAGATAAAGACAAAGTGGGGCTCCAACTTTTTTATTTCCCAAGACAACTCTAAGATTCAGGTTACTATCAGTAGAATATTGGTAATTATAAGGTGACATCCATCATGCTCTATAAATGTCATGCATTCTCTTATGCATTTAGCAAGTAAATGAACTATCGCATCTCAAGTCAAGAGCAGAAGTTAAACTCTCTGTTGAGGTGACAATTATTATCCACTATTTTGTTAAAAACAGCCTTTCACCCCTTCTGCCCTACTTGGAAATGCAATGTGGAGTCTTATTTCATAGCTCTCAGCTTTCAGACAAAAGTGAGCTTTGAAAAACTTCTGGAAGCATCAGAGCACCTAAAAACATGGGCAATCGAAAGGAAATGAACCCCTACTGTGACAAAAGACTGGATTAGCAAACGCACATTAAGGCACAGGAAGAAGTCACAGGGAATATAATGGGTAAATAGTGGAATATTGACCATTTTAGAAAAGGAAGGAAGTGGGTTCTGCTGGCTTGCTACAGTACATGGATATGGAAAGGAGATCAGAAAGCTTCTACTTATCTCAGAATTATTAAATACTTAATCGTTTTACAAGTGAAAACTAGCACTTTAAATTTGAACAGTTTTCAAGAAAGGCTCAATACATTGAGATGCAGAAAAATTTTATAATGTGAAGATAAATAGTAATAGGCCTAATGAAGAAGAGTTAATCAGACTGTATAAATTAGGTTGGACAGATTATTTCTAGAAAATTATATTGTCACAAATGTGGTCTACCAATATATCAAAGAAGTGCTGAATTTTTGTTTGAGCAAAAGCAGTTTGGACCAGGTGTCCCTCATTACGGGTTTCTATCTTAGCTGAGGGTTAGACCTCAAGTCTCTGCTGACAGATGTTTGAGTAATACTTTATTTGGTCACTTTGCAAGAAAGGGCTTAAGTGATTGCCTTTGCTGACAGGAATCTTAACATTGACTTGAATTTGCAGTGGTACCTGTTTCTCACAGGTCATCTGATGCAATTTTAGCTATGTAAGGAGCTTTGAATTTTCTCAATTTCATCAGATGTTTCTGTGTGGTCCTAAGGTCTCAGGCAGACAAGTTGTTAAACCCTAGTACCAGAGAGGGCCTCAGAAACCCAGAGAAAGAGGAAAAAGAGTTGTGAAGTCTTTCATACTAAACAGACACCATGGTTAAGTGAGCTGAGTGGTCAGTTTAAGGTGTTTATCTTTTTAATGGGAGTCTAAATGTAAAATCATTACCTCCAAGTTAAAGTTGTTAATAAGTACCAAGCAATAAGTTATGTTGCACTACTAACAGTATGAAATTCAATTCCCTTTGAAGGATGCTGTACTCAGTTTAAAGTTGTGCCGCAATTATGTGATAGCTATGCTCATTCCCTAGAATCCATCGATTTTTTTCTGTGACAAATGTCTAATTTTCTTCAAGAAATATAAACATTAGACATACAATACCCTCAAAGGACCCATAAGGAGAAGCAGAAACCACCTTCAACATCTTCATTTGAATGGGATTTTTTAGATGAGAACTTCTTTTATGCTTCCAATTTTCTCCATTACAGATCACATTTCATATAGACCTAACATGCCAAAAAGAACCCAATGTTTGACCTAAGGAAGGTAAAAAAGAAAGGGAAAAGACAAAACTATTTTGCTGGGATAAATCAGGAGAAACAAGTAAAGAAAGAGAAATATATGGATAGAAGTCTGGTATTTCAAAGAGGTTCTGATGATCGTAGACATTCCTGAATTTGGCGAATTTTTCTTTCAGACAATTCTCTGAAATTTCTAGAATGACATTTTGTTAAGGGCCAACAAGACAACAAAAAGCTGAAGAAAACTTAAAAGAGGTTGTTAGGACAAAGATGTAATGTGTACTGCTCCTACTGTTACAGAGTAGAAATAGCAAATCCAAATCTACTCATAGATGTTCTGGAAGGGGTGGTTATCTTGTGATATGATCATTTTGGCTGATAATATTCAGGCTGTTAAGATCAGAAATGCTGAAAAAATATTTACTGAAAATACTGAGTGAAAAAAACAATTTGCTGAAATAGTTCAATGCTGACAAACATTAAACAAGATACATGACAAATCTAACTTTGCAATGAGTTCTAAGTTGATTATCCCTATGCAAAAGTGAGATACTGGATATACAGTATCTCACTGCCCAGAGGCAAAATAGCCCATTTGGAAAATATCAGAGACATTACACTTTACTTTGAATAATCCACGTTTCAAACAGAAAACAGAAGGCAAGAATGTATTTGTATAATTTATACAGAATCTCAAACTAACATCTACCTATCTAAATAACATTGGTATTACTCAGGTTCCTTTCCTATTGATCTGTTTCTGTTCTGCAAACATTGTTTTCATACTTCAAGTTTACTGTTTACGTATTTTGTCTCTACTGTTTCCCTCCAGTCATGCAAATTATACAAATGTAGTCACAATTTTACTAGTATGCTTATCTACAGCTTCCATGGAATATTTCCCAGATTTACTTCTTCTAGACCATGACCTCTCTCATGGTTCACATTCTGCAAGAGCCTGCACAATGTCTCTTGCAGTCATTTTTGAAAAAAATTATCCTAATTGATACAGAATCTCTACCAAAAGAATAGAATGAGGTAACAAGAACAGCACTTTTGCCATGGTACTTGACTGAACCTGGTAATTTATTCCCTCCCTTTTTCCTAGATTCACTGGAACACAAAATCCACCACAACAGCCGCCTCTTTCTGAAATTCAAGGCATAAAAGAAAGGTCACAGATTGACCTGACACAGTAAGAAAAACCACTAACAATTTCTTCTTTACTAAAGGAGAGAAAATTGTTTAATGGCAGTACTATCCAAAAAAAGGTAATGCAAGATCTTGGAGTAACAGCTATGTTAAAAGCCATATGACAATAATACAGCCAAAACAGTATTTCTGACATTTCTTAAATCTCCTGCTTTGGGATATCATTTTTATTATTTCACATAATCATAAAATGAATTCTAACATTTATACTAGAGTATGGGCAGTGTTGACCTTTTCCTTTTTCAACAAAACCCAAATATATAAAGATAAAACCAGAAAAGAAAATCAGCTTTAGCACTGCTAGTAGAAGCAATGAGCTTGCTCTTCTCTCTTTCCCCAGATATGTAATCCAGCTGAAGAAAGCAGTTTAAATCAAAGAAGCAGTTTCTGAAACTGAAAAGCATACCTTCAGCTTGTAAAGAAGGAAAACATTAGTAGGCCAGATGTAAGGAAGGGAAGTGAAAGGGGAGTAAAAAACCCTTTAAGCTACAAAGCCAGTTCTAACTGAACATACAATAAGGACTAAATGACATACATGCTAATAATAATAGCAAGAGAGCTGGAATCATGTGCAATAGTGCATTCCTCATTGACATCAAGAAATCCTTGCCTAGCAAGGGACTAGATCAGATTTAGAGATGCAAGAAATGGAAGCCAGAAATGTCTATAGAGATTTTAAGACCATATTCTTGGATATCTTTTCTTAGACATTGGAAAATATTAAATTTGAGGGCTTATATCTGCAACATAGTCTCAAAGTTTCAAATTAGGGCCCACATGAACAATAAAAAATATTGATCATGAATATTAAATTGAATTCCTCCTATTAAAAAAAATTGAAATATTCTCTCTATTGCAGGCAGCTTTATAATTTTAAATATTAAAAGCTTAATGTTTTTATACAAAGCTTTATAATTTAACATCTTTATATAAAGTTCATATTTATAAGTGATTGAGAAATTTTTGGGGGTAAAAAAGGCTGATTGTCAGCTTATTAGGAAGTTTAGCATTTAATCTTTTCTCAAACACAAGGACCTTGTTGCACCATTGCTCCATTATTCAAAGTTGCTATCTTCTCCATGACTTACAGAACTGCAGCTAATCCATTTCCTGATAAGACAACATTCGCTACTGTTATCTGGAAAAGGCAGCAAATGTCAATCTCCTATGAAAAAAAATAAAGACTAAATTGTTTATATTACAGTAGACAAGTCTGTCTACATTTTCCAGTAAAATACCCTAAAATAGAAAATATGTATCCTACTTTATATGCTTTATTTAGGTTCTCTTTGGTAAGAGTCAACTTTTAACTTTGTGCAATGACTAGCACTGAAGCAACAAAAAGAATGACCCCTTACCAAATTATTTGAATTAATGTTCAGATTTAAAAACATTTGAATCTTGGGAATGGTCCTTTGAAGGGCCAGGATGATGAACTTTGTGGGTCCCTTCCAACCTAGTATATTCTGTGATAATTTTTGCCTGAATTACAGGCTCATTTTACGTGAAAAGAGGATATTATTTCTTAAATCATACCAAATACCACTTCAGTATTTAACAGGAAAGCATTGAGCCCATTTAAAAATAGAAATCTTGAGTTCAGGTTATCCTTACTTGATTTCATCATTTCTGTTAAAATCTAATCTTAATTATGGTTTGAATATTTTATTGATATTTATAAACATATTCAGTTTCAGTTCCCATAGGTAGATACAAAAACACACATACAACAGTCATGGTGGGATGCATGAGGTAATTCAACTGCATGACATGAACACCATTTAACTTCAGATGCCACAATCAGTTAATGATGTATGTGCTGCTGTCCAAGATGTCAGGACTGGAGTCACCAAACTAGCGCGGTTATCAGCAGGAGCGCAGTTACCGCAGCAGAGATTGGCGTGCTCTGACTCACAGACTTCCTGGGTCTTGTAGCCTGTGCTGACCTCAACATTAGCCCCAGCAGCAAGTCAGGACCTGAGCTCCTCAAGTTACTGATGATTCAGGAATGCTCATACTGGCTACAGTTATCAATTTTATTTACATGGACTTAGAGTGATTACCTGAACTACCTTATGCTTCTGAGTACAGCTGTGGTTTAAGTGTTCACATTAAACCTCACTCAGGGAGTCAGGAAAAACCCCACCAATCATTCTTCCCTCCCTCCCAAATATTAAATACATAGGCATAACAGAAATAAATACTGTTAGCATGCCTGATGGGACACAAATGGTGATAAAAATGCAAGACACTGTAAATGAGGAGCTAAATGAGTAATCAAGACATCTTAACTTAGGCAGACATTTGAAAGTCAGCTATGTGCTAAAGTGTGCTGCTGAGGTCAATCAGCACAGCTCTGGAAGGTCTATTACTTAAAGCTCAAAAACCCTCTCTGACACCTGTGCAGTTTTAGATAACTTATCAAATTAAGTTTTCACCTCTTATTTACAGGGCTGTGATTCGTACAAGATTAAAGATACTGTCACATTCCATCTCCTTTATTAATTAAAGGTTTATTAAACCATTTGCTGAAGTAATATTGCTGTCTATCCCGGTTCCAGTCAGGACAGGGTTAATTTTTTGCAGTAGCAGGGAGAGGGTGATTAGGACATGCAGATTATTCTATATCACCTCACCTTATTGCTGAGGGCAGGGGGAAGGGAAACTTGCCCAGGGAGAAGGGGCTCCTTCTGGGCTCAGTAAGCATTTTACATGGAATCACTCTCTCTTTTGAACCCTTTGCTTATTAATCCTGTTGATACCACTGTTTTTCTTATGGCATTGTTTCTAGTAAATTGTTCTTGTCTCAATCCATGATCTTTGCCTTTTTTGCCTCCAATTCTCAACTTGATCCCACCCAGCAGGAAAGGGGAGGGCAAAACACAGAGAGCAAACAGCAATGTGGTCTTGGAGAGTCTCAGTGGGGGCAGAGAATTGGGGAATACCATTCCTAAACCAGGACAGCCCTAATTGGTGCCCACTGTAGGGCACAAAGAGTTGAGATAACAACAGATCTGCCCAGACGAGGTTGGAAACAATTTTGATCTAAGCATTTGTGTATTCAGTATGAAGCCACTGGTCACAAGGTTGCTTGGTCTGTTCATATGGGTACGGTACCTAACCTTGTCTTATGCATATGACCACCATACTACAGTGTATTTTTCCTACTCATTTGAGCTGGCTTAATTTCAAATGGTTCTCAACATGAGTATACTTTTAATTAAACTAACCCCCTTGGTATTTTGTGCTGCTTGATTGCCAGTCGCATTACACTCTGAAGGTACAGTAATTAAATAAAAGTATGCCCTGCTGATACCCACTTCCAGATCATCCAGAGACTTTTTTCTGCTTGCCTTGTAGTTCCATTTTTATCTCCTCCAGAGGAATTTCCTGTGGTCCTTACTCCAACAACTAGGAAAGTCCTCCATATTCTGGGTTTTGATATTTTAAGGTCTCACCTCTATGAGGACTTCAGTTTACTCTTTACTCAAGACAACTTCTCTCCCTAAGCAAGAAGGGATTTACAGACAATTAATTTTTATTTATTGCTAAGGTGAAACTATACCTGTACAGCAAAGCTCACAAACCTTACCATAACACCTACAGATCATTGCTGCTGCTTGTACTACTGGATCAGTACTAGCACATATTTACGTCAATCTTCAAAATGAGAGCAAAACAATCAGAAAACTCACTTAAAATCCAAACACGTATCAAAGACATTCCTGTAAACAAAATATTTTCACTCAAGGCTGAAGCCTTTAAAATAACAGTGCCTTCTCAATCACTAGAATAATTGCCTTTTGTTCTTTGCAAGCTAAAGTAACGTAACTATTGTACCCCTTCTCTCTGTATATTTTATATTAAAGACAATTTATGATCAGTGCCTCAACACAGCATTATACAAGTCCAAGTCAGTTTCAAACAAAAATATTTGAGTATGACATTTAATCACAAAATACTTTGAGTGATATATTATTTGCTGGTATATCTTCATGAAAAAGGCTATATGTAATATAGAGCATACAGAAATGTTTCAACAGCGATACAAGAAAAAAAACTACAGAAAATTTGAGTCACTGATCTTAAATTTTTATGTCTCAGCTTAAAATGGAACTTGATAAAGTATTCAGGCTAGTAATCTTCCACCATATCAGCACCTATTTTTCTGTAGTTCACACAAAATCACAACTACTTAAACTGAAATTATCACAGCTGTCAACCACTTTTATAACTACAAGAAGCTGGACCCTAAGTTACCACTCAATACATAAGCTCAAGCAAGTTCACGAAATTATCCTTTAGTTCCTTCAATAGGTTCCAACGGGATGGTTTCAATTACAAGAAAAAAACCCGTTTTTTTTTCCATTAGCTTTTTTTCTAAGTAATTCATAAAGTGGGCATAAACAATGAACCAAACCACATGATACTTAAGAGAAAAACAAGGGGAATCTCCTAATTTTGCAGCTGGAGCAAGCAGACAAATTACTATCAGTGTCTTATGCAACAGTACAGGGACAAAGACTATGCAATGCCAGACCATCAGTCAGTATGACAGGAAAGGCATAGTGCATTCTACTTGATCACCTATGGAGCAAATGAACACGCACTGCTAAAAATAACTGAAGAGTCTTCCTGCATATTGAAATATGCTTATATTGATAGCAATGAAATGTTTCAAAGTCCACAAACCGTACTGCCTTGTTTGTCACTACAGTTAAACTAAGGTTGTAAGGAGAACATGTTTCGTAGTTTTATAATACAGTGATTGCCTATCTGAAATATTTTAAATGTGTTACACATTCATATTTATTTATTCCACAACACAAAAGATTACAAAGAATATTCCCTAAGGATTGGGTTTGCATATGCCTGTATATTTTATGGTCATTTTACAGAGCAAAGAATGGGTTGTGTTTTTTAGGTATTTTTGAACAAATGAAAAATATGCCTCTAAATCAAAAAAAGCTGGCCAAGGGAAAAAATATAAAAAACAAAAGCACATGTAATAAACAGAGGTATTTCAAGTCCTGAAAACTGATCCAATTCCAAATTGTAGATTTAGATTTCTTTTAATCCTATTTTCCATGTTTTTCTCAGACACACATTTGCCCTTTCATTTAATCAATTCAAAAATAAGTTTTCATTAATATGTACATTAGGACTTTGTACAGGAACTTCTTCGCTTCTAACTCTGCAGACTCAGAGAAAGATATCTTTCAGCAGTAAAACACCAACTTGATCCAATCTCTCTCCTGTTGCACAGTTACTTGTTGACAGCATAGCAGGCCGCCCCAACTGAAAGTTCAGGCACAAACATTTGGATGAAATGTCTTAAGCTGATCACAGAGCTGATGTGAATAAGAAAAAATTAAAAAAAAAAAAAGACCACCCAAAAAAATACAATCAATACTCCACGCAATTTATTTTCAGAAGAGTATATTTAAGTCACATCAGTTAAAAAACACAGTTAGATAACACAGACAGATGGGAATGATCAGCACTGGGAGGAAATCCCTTAAGCTGCCAAAAACTTCAGCTTTGTGAAACTATTCTCAGCATTCATGGAAAGTATTCAAGGCTCTCTAAGTCTTAATCCCAGTTCATATTTCAACATGCACTCAGTGCAATGCAGCAACAGCAGGTAAGAGAACAGACACGCAAGTGTGAAAGTTTATGAAGACCTTGCAGTATGTTTTAGAAATAGAATTGCACTTTTGATTAAAATTCCCCCAGGCATAATATTCTTTGACATTGCTTATGCTAAAAAATTATCATTATAAACCTAACATTGGCAAAATTATATTTCTGTTGATTTTGGGTCTATCATCAAGTGATTTTGCTTTAAAGCATAAGCTTTCCTTACAATAACTGCAATGGGAAAGGGGAGAGGAAAACCAACACACAATGCTGTATTAGAACATCAGTGCTCATCACTACTGCTAATTGTTGTGAACCTGCAACTACAGCAGTTTGCTCCTAGAGAGTAAAAAGCCTCACCACTTCCACATCAAGTATGTGCTCCAGATTGTCTAAAGAGAATGAGCTCCGCAACGGCTGATACAGCATTTTTGTCTCAGACAAGGTCACATTGCTTGAACAGATACCAGGTTTACTACTCCTCATTAAATAAGCCATACGATGCTTAGGGGAAGGAATATCATAGTTTTGTACAACTTTTTTTCCCCATTTGGGATACTCAAAAGTGTTTTAACCACTATCATTGTACTGGCTGCTCATTTGGCATAGGTGACAGAGTACATCATCCCCAGTATCTCACAAAAACCACAACACAGATCTCTATCACACATAAATCTGCCTACAGACTCCAGAAGCAAAATACTATCATTAAACCATTTTTGAAGATATAATACTTTTCTTGAGGAAGCATAATTTGCTGTCTGAGGATTATAAATAAAATAAGATATTTTTACCACAGAGTTAAAAAAGATCCTAAAAAAAAAACAAAACCTGAACAGAAAGTATATGTGGCATTAAGTATTTGAAATGATAACTGTAAATAATTAACAAATAATTTTAAGGTAGAATACATTACTCAGGATTTTCAAATTTATAGCACTAAATAGAGATGATAAATGAATTGCACACACAGAAAAAGAGCTTTTTCTTGCACTCACAGCATTCCTCAGATGCATTCAATGATAAGTCTCTGTAACCTAAATCAAGTTGACTAACACTTCTCATTTTTGCCATGACATCAACAAATAGCCATTCCTCTCATTCCTGCCGCAAACACTATCAAATATCACAGAGAATAACTATCTTATTGAACATAAAAGCCTCTTTGACTCCAAGACAAAGTGGAAAAATAAGAGAGATAATTCAAAATATTTGACCATAGCAACTTCAAGCAAGTATTTTTACTTCTTTGATGAATTTATAAAGATTTCCACAAGATGGTGCCATAGTCCTATTTTAAGGCATTACTTGCTCTAATATTTAGAAGAAAACCTCATTTCATTTCATTTCATTTCATTTCATTGTTAGAACAATGAACAGTGATTTGCAAGGCCTATTTTCAATTAAGGGGCAAAACACAATCCTACTATGTAATTTTCTAATCTTTTTAGGTTCTTTTATTTTTAAACAACTGAAAAAGTAAGTCCAGTCACAGAAGTCAAAAAAACACAGTACTAGTTTATATAACATAACAGATTGCTGTAAGCGCTTCTGTTTGTGTAAAATAGTCCATTTATATTCCATATGGTTATAGGAAAAATCATAATTACTGTTAAAACATAGAAATCACTTTTTACAGTATGTCAAACAGCTGCTTTTTCCTTCATCTGCAAACTCTGCCCCACAAAAAATTCTGATTGGTTTGGAATATTAAACTCCAAAAATCTTTTAAAGTCAAATATTAAAACACAAAGGAACCTTGATATGATAGGCTACCAATTTATAAAGAGTAATAAATAAATAAATCTAATCAAGCCTCAGACATCCTTGGTTTGAGCATTTGTTTATGGAAGTCTTACATCTACTTATGTCTCTAAACAGAAATCTTATTATGGTTCAAATCATGAAAATGTTGTGTTTCTTTGTATACTGACTGGTCTCCATCTGTGCTGCTGGTCTTAAAATGTGTTGGGTAAAAGCACTAAAACACTCAACACATCTCTTGCAGTCAAAGTCTGTGGACTTACTTGCACATTTTAGTGTTTAGGATCAAACTGACCCTCACTCTGTCAGTGTTAATGGAAGCCATAAAGTGTTGGTGCTCTCCAGCTCAGCATGAAAACTTTTATTTAAAAATAAAAAAAAAATAAAAAAAAAATAATAAAAAAACAAACAGAAAAAAGGTACATATTTGAAATTCTGTATGTAAGTTTTTTATTAAGAAGCATTCAACAGTACAGATGGTAAGATGGTATGTAAGAATGCCTCTTGGGTGTAATACTCAAGTTCCAGCTGGAATGTTTCCAACAGGATGTAAACCACGGTCCTCAAGCCCACACTTTAAAAAACATATTACTTAGCACACTGCTAACAAACGTCAACACAAGAATACACTGCTGTAATGACTTCAATTTACAAAAGTGCAAGGAGGCTCCCCTTGAGCTATTTGAAAAGTCTTTAAAACCAAAAATTGTGGTGAGGAAGGAAATCAGTACACAGATGCATGAGTAAAATATTTATTCAAAGCAATAAAAGCTCCGGTGATCACTACAAATTCGATATAGTAAGAATTTAATGCTGTACAAACATACAGATTATTTCTGGTATCCATAAGTCTGAAGACCTGTGCTTTCAGGTATTCCCAGAGGCAGGCTTGGTGTTTTGAACAAGTTGAAGGTTTCTTCAATTCTGAAAACAAATTTTGTTCATGTACACTTAGTAAGGTACAAAATAACTGACTTGCTTTTAACTTCCTAGTTATCCAAAATACTAACAAGCAGCATGACCCTATAAGTTTTCTTTCATCATGCCCTTTTCTTCTGCTATTGGTTTCTATTTTAAATGCCTATCATATATCAATTAACCTTATGTACACAAAGAAAAACGTTACCCACACGAAATAATCACAGAAAAGGCTAGAGCTTTTTATAGGCCATGCACTTAAAGAATAGAAATCTCTTGCTAGAGAAACATTATAGAGCAACACATTTCTCTTCAAGTATAATAAAAAAATAACAAAAAACTTTATTATAGATCTCAGAATTAATATCAAATACATCTTAATAGAGTTATGTTGCTTAGGCTGAAATTGGTTTTACTTTTCCTTAAATAGTAAAACCCAATTAAGATAACATAGGTATTTCTCAGTAAGAAAAGTTACAAGTACCAGGGAATTTCAATCAGGAAATAAATTACATTCCTATTTCTTATCAACCAAATTCTAAACATTCTTTAATCTCTAGTTAATACTATTAAGAGTGCTTTCTATTGCTTTTTAAGAACCAAAACAATGACTCATCCCACAAATACAAAACCGTAAGTGGATTTACTATGCAGTAGAGCCATAAGGAAATGCCACACCTGATGTAGAGACTTTTGAGGTTTGGAACACATATGTACATTCTCTGTGTGCCTTAGTCCAGTACAACTCCCTCCTGGGAAATAAATTCCTGCTGCCCTTTCCTATTACTTACATTTTACTTATCTTTTCCATTCTTTGTCTTATTGTCTCCTACAATTTAAAAGCAACAAAGTTAGTGAACTCTTCAAAGTTGACATTCTTCAGATGGACTTTCAACTTAAATTCAGAGAAAATGTGACTTTAAGAACTGTTTACATATGAAAAGTATTTTTATGAGACAGACTTAGGTGTAGTTTTGCATAGTTTCCTTGTTTTTCTATCAGTATATACAACTAAAACCAATGCTTACTTGTTCCCTTGACCTCAAAGGAAATCAACTGAGCATTTGCCAGTTGTACTTACCTTTGAAATGTCTGTCAGATCATGAGAATTAATGGTCGTGTCTTTGGGAGATTGGTCTGTGGATAACAGTGAACTGCATCCAGACGACTGAAGATGACTCTCTGGCATCTCCTCATTCCTCTCTGTATCTATAGAGAAATGCTCAGTTTTATGTCACCTTTGCCTTCTTGCTCTCTTTTGCAAGGTCAGCTATCAAATAACTTGATTTACAGTAGGTAATAACAGAAGAGAATGCATTGTTTAGAGAGGGAAAAGAAAAAGCTACGATAGAGTCCAAAAGAGGTTTCTCTTTTTTTTATAACAAGTGTAATATTTCACTGTGTATAATATATATAATACACAAAAGGCAAATTCCAAAGATTACTAAGAAAATTATTTTCTCCTGGTTAGACTAAAACCAAAAATTATGAACATCTGATTACAGTACAAAACATGTAATAGTCATTTCATATAGTTTACGTTATTTTTTATTCTAAACTGCCTGTTCAAACATGTCTTTAATTTGTGCTAAGTAACCTGTCATATAAGTAGAAGAAATTTTTTTTTCCTTTTGAAGGCTGTGATATTCTTTGCAATTTTAAATTTCTATTGTCAGGGAAGAGAACTTAGTATCTTGAAAAAAAGCATATTCCCATACCTGTTTTTCACTAATGTTACCAACCATACATCATACCTTTGGAACATACTTGGCTACACTATTTTGTGTCTAAAATTCATCTTAAACTGTTTTTAAATACCTAAAATTAAAAGATGTTTATTTGGTACAGCTGTGATTTCTGAAGAGTGCTACAACCAAAAAGAGCCTGAAAGGATTCCAAGTACTATATACTCAGATAAAAGAGGTAAGACTGTCCCCATAACTTTTATGCCAAAAATTTCCTGAATTTTAGAAAAGCAGGAATAACAAATTCAGAAGAATTTGGGGAGTCTGAAAATATGAAAATTCTCTTTCAAAAACCATCTGCCTGTTTACTTACTACAAAGCCTTCAAGTGTCAGTAACACACCACTAAACTTCTCAAAGGAAATAAACATGTTGCAAGCTTTCTATGTCCTGTAAAACGAAGGTCCCATTTCTGAGACTCCACGATAAAAAAAAGCTTTGACATAACCAAGAACTGTCTTCCTAATTTCCATGGAAACTGGATTACTGTGACTCCCTTTTAATTACAATTCAAGAGCCCAACACTGGACAAAAAAGCCTAATGTGTAAAAAATGGAAAACAGAATATCCTCCTTACCACTGGTGGTAGGAATAACAGCTGCCACAAGGGAAACACGCCAAGTCAAGGAAGAGAACAGAGGGAGCTAAGGGAGCTAATAGAGCTAAGGGCTAAAGAGCTACCATTGAGGAAGACAGAAGAATTACTCATGGCCTGGGCAGTGCTTTTAACTTCTTTTCCACTCAAGTCTGCTTCATTTACTTCTTCTACGCTATCAAAATTAAACGGAAGTTGGAAATGGAAGAAAAAGATTTTGTCTTTCTATTCAAAACAAGAAAGTTTACCAAAAATGCCAGCTGGACAGCTGCTAACTGCTTCAGAGATGCAATATGGAAAACATTTAGTAGTGAGTTGAAAACCAACAATGATTATAAATCATGATTTGTCGGAGCCCCATTGAAAAGAAGAAAACAGAAACCCAAAAGATATTAGTGACAGTAAAATTAACTCCATTTGTGCTTAAGAACAGCACATTTTTAAAACATGATGATAACTGCTTTCAAGTCCAGATGACAGTATTATTTTTTTACAGTCTTAGTAAAAGAACTTTAATTAAATTTGCATTTTTGATATTTTTAGTAGCTATTTGTAACTCTTACTTACTATGCTATTGCAACTAAATCATCCAAAGAATAAGTTAGAAACATAAAATGATGAGGAGGTTAATTTCTAATCTGCAGTATGGTTTTAAATTCAGAGGTGACTAAATTGCACTTACCTACTTAAACTACTTTAGTCAAGGTCGGCAAGAAGTGTTTAGCATATTTATGTTAATTAAAAGGAAAATTATTAATACTCACCAAGAGAAACTGGAATGCTACTAGAAGTATTTTCTTGATTCATACTGCTGAACTCTTTAGGTAAGTCTCTCTGAAATACAAGTTTACTGCATTTTAGTCATACACCCTGTTTAAATCATCTTCTGACCGAACAAAAATACATTTAAGTACTAGGTATATATGTATTTGCTTGTTATACCACCCAGACACACAGCTGGCATTGCACAAATATCTTCACAGGACTAAAAAAATTCAACATTTCCATAGAGGCACTTCACTAAAAACCTAGTCTAATGGGTCTTTTTTTTAAAATATCAATATTCCTGTTCATAAAGAGGTCAAAACCAGGCCAAAATACAGTGCATATAACTTAGTATGAGTAGAATGGACAATCAGAATGCTCTTAGCCTGTACTAATCAGTTCATCTCAACATTGGCTGCTATTAGCTTAAAGTAAGTGTGCCTTCTTCCACTGCTGGTTGATATTCAAAAAAACAGTCCTCAGTCCTAAAAAAAAAGCCTATAGACTAACTGAAATTCATTCCTCAGAAGGCTATTTTAGGCTGGTTTCCCAGGCTCTTAAATGAGAGAGGGCTCTTTTAAGAAACATTCTCAGTTCAACTCGATCTAACTTTTAGAAGGTTGTTCATAAGCAAGAAAACAATAGTATTTTGAGTTCAACTTTCTAATTTCCAACGAAAAAAAATGCAACACTCATCTAGACTTTTTTTTACCAATGAGTTATCATTATGATTTGACATCTCAGCCTTTAAAATATATCACTTTATATACTGGAGTAACTACATCAGCTAATGGGAATACCCAAATAAATGAATGAAGAAGAAATAGTAGGTATTGTATGGGAAAATGCTGGAAAAACTGTAATAATGTCTATCTCTTAAAAAAATACAAAAATAGAACCTACACAGGCTATGTCTGTTCAATTCCTTTTATTGAAATGGATTTGGTAGCTTTCAAACTTTCCCAGAGCTAAATGCACAGCTGCTGCTACTTTGGCAACAGCAAAAAACAGATCTTAAGAGTGTTCCTGCTATGTTGGCTAGATGCCAAAAAGTCTCTGAAAAGTGCAAGAGAGGAGTAATTCTGAATTGTTCCTGTATGTGTGAAGCACGACTTTGATGCCACTTCATCAAACAAAAAATTCTGTGTCCCAAAGGATTATTTCTTAGCAATTTTCAAATGTCTATTCAAAACTATCTGTTTTGCAAGACAATGTATACATACATAAATAGCTTTATATATTTGTATATATAATCCCATGCAGAAACTAAAACTGAAGTCGTTTCTGCAGGTGAATTCTTTCAGCAACACACAGTACAGAAGTATAATTATCTAACTGGAAATTTCTGAGTGATATTTTTGAGAGTATTTTTCAAATACTCTCAAACCAACCACATAAACAACTGCATTAAATACATTACTGAAGCAGTAACAAATAAACCAAATTTACAAAAACAAAAGAACAACTCTAGTCTGAAACAGGAGCTTTCCCATTGCTACAGTAATTTCTTGAAAAGAATACATTTGAAAGAGGAGAAAAACTGTCTATGGCTGCTCACCTGAAGGCCTCTTGACACCACTGATGAAAAAAAAATGGTGGTGGTGGTATTATCTGGACATATGTCTACTGATCCATAAGAATCTGATTTCAGATGTTAAATCACTTGAGCTACTACTGACCTAAAACTTTTTTTTTTTCCCTAAGTGATTGAGAATATCCATCCTTACTAATTGAGCTTTGGCCTTTAGAAATAACCTGGTGATCAGTCTGAACACCCGTCCATTTCAAGACTTTGCATAGCCACCACACTTCCAAGGCACACAGCAAAACATGTCCTGTATACAAGTATTAGCAACACTTTCAAATTAGACGGGGCAGCAACATGCACAGAGGTCCTGGTTATGAATAAATTTAACAGTTTTACAACTGCAAAGAAAAATGCAACACCGATCAACTATTTTCCACAAGGGTTTTCAACTACTGGAAAGCACCTGACAGTATCTGAAGGATATACGAGATGCATGAGAGAGTAAAATTTTTGGATCACACGATTAATTTCAAAGTGACGCCATGGTTCACTGCAACTCAAAATATTTACAAGTGTACATATATCAAATTACATAATGTGCACACAAGGACCTTTCAACAGCATGAAAAATAACCCAGAGTCTTAATGCAACACGAGGCTTTATTTGCTATGCCAAATGTAGCCACATCACAACTGTAGTGCTTTTACACATTGAAAAATGCAATGAACATCACTGACAAGAAATAGGAAGTGGCGGAAGAGCGGGAATAGGAGAAAAAAACCCATTGATTAGGCTAGAAATTTCAAGGACCCATAAATTAAGCATAGGACTAAAATAAGAATTAACTTTTTTATTAACCCAGTATTTTCCACTGTGCATGCCATCCGTTTTTGTCACTATCAGTTGCACAGAATGAAGACTCCAAGTTTAAAACCTTCCTTCCATAACTTCAGTAGTAAATAAAATTACACTGAATCATTACTAATGAGAACAGATGGAGAGCTTTGGTTCATAAAGTATCAGAGAACAGAATTTAACAGTTAAGAAAAAAAATACCATCAATTTCATAAACAGCACTTGCATTCAGATTGTGCCTTTAAAGCCAGTGAAAAAAACACATCAGGAGGCAGGGAGGGCAGAAACAGACCAACAAGATTGTGTTTGGGCAGTTTTTGTTAGAGAATTAAAAGAGAAGCTAACACACCTTTTTGGATTGTAACAACAGTTCTGTTTCAAGAAGCAAAACTCGATTTATTAAGTTATTCCAATCCTTCTCATCTATGATCACCTTTCCCTGCAGTTTCTCTTCTAAAACTTGTAGCTTATCTTCCATCCAATCCAGCTTATTAAGCTTTTCTTGGAAATCTGCAAGCTGATTCTTTAAAAACTCAATTTGTGAATTTTCTTCTATGACCTGAAAATATTGATAAGAACATGTCCTCTAATTTCAAAACAGAAACAATTCACCATTTGATCAAACGAATTAAGTGCAATCTTAACTACAGATTCAGTGGTTAAGTAACTACATCCTGCTACATTAGAAAATTATTTTTCTTCCAGAATTACCAAAATATCCCTACTCAGGAAACTCAGCTTTTAAAAGAAGCTGTTGACAAATTCTGCCTTGAAAGAGACAGTACAATTTAACTGACTTTTCTTTTTTGCAGCTTTTTCAATACATTTATTATCAGCTGCATGCTCCTGAAATATAACTAAAGTGTAAAAACCTTTATCCCTTTAGAAAAATCCTGTAAAGAAAAAGACAGCATCTTAAAATAGAAGCTCTTACTTGTTCACATTTAACTTCCACAATATCATGATCTAGGCACAATTCTTCCTCATTCCCTCCCTGTGCTGGAAGGGGTAGTGGACGAAGGTCACCACTAACTTCATTTCCTGAGTGTCGTTCAACTAGAGGCTTCTTTTGAGTATGTCAAACAAACAAACAAACAAACAAACAAACAAACCCAACAAACTGCTGGTGTTATTCGTTACAAGAATATTTCAATTAATTAGCCAAATAATAACACATAAGACCTATTATTTCAATATTTATTTAAATCTATCTTATCCCAACCTGTTGCAAAATACAGAAAGCAATAGCAGGCAGTTTAATTGTTAAAAAATCATACAGACTTGAAGGAACTGTGAAACAAATATGCACACACTTTACCATATATACTGTGTACCTTGTTTCCTTTCCATAAACAGTAATGAAGACATGAAACCTTAATGTAAAGGTTGTTAGATTTCTAAGTGCGGACTGGAAAATATGTTATTACATACAGCAAAATTCAAATGTATAGACAGTTCCAACATCAAAACCACAACTAAAACATTAAGAACAAAAATGGTTTAACTAGGAAGATTAGAGTTCTTCCTTTTTCTTGACAACTGTCAGCAAAATAGCCCTATGAGCTACATATTAGCTTCTTTTGAAAGCTTCCCTTAGGGAAAACAAAGAGAAATTCTGCAATTCTTTCTAGGTGGATTAAATCTTATGATACTATCACAAAACAAAATAAAATACTTAATGATTAAGACTGCACGGTTACTAGTTCTGTGCAGCATCTTAACACATACAGATTCCTTGATGTCTTAGTTAAGCTGAAACTCTTCTCTACCTGAGAATTCTTAAAACACACATATCCATCTCCATTCAATGCTACAATTAAACAACTAGAAGAGATAGAGAAGCCATTTCGAATACTTCCTTTGGGAAGTTTTCCTGGCTAAAAGCAATATTTTCCTTATAAGTAGAAACACCAACTATTAACAGGCAGTCATAGTCCTAAAAATTTTCTACAATTTTATTTTGCACCCTTTTAGCAGAAAATACTAGGAAAGCTGCCTCCTTCACGTGTCAAGAGTGGCATAATGTAAAATCATTTTCATTCATTGCATAATCATTTTACCTTTGTAAAACCAAAGCCAAGAGGAATGCTACCATATGAAAACCTGCTGAACAGATTCAGACAAAAGACAAAACAGTGTTTTGAAAGCTGTGTAGAGGCCAAGCACACTTCACTCTTCAAATACAATATAGCTTCTTTGTCCCATTGTATCTTTTTCCATTGCTCTCTCTTACCTTGATATAATTCAAATATAGCACAACCAACAGCACTACGTCATTACCACCAAGACTTTGAGATCAACTACTCAGTAAAAGAGAGAGGCAACATCCTCTGTATTTCAGCTATTATTTCAGCCAAACACACTGTGGGGATAAACAAACACCAGCCCACCTCAAAGCTGGTTTGATTAAGTATTAAAACCTAAATGAAAGCAAAAATTTCAGCAAGAGCCTGACTTGCTACAAATGAGATTAACCTTTAGACATAAAACATAAAAATTATTTTCATACCTGTTTGGAATTCAGAGCACTGCCACTAGGATCAGCAAGACCTTTACCACAATTTGACCATACTTCAAATTTAAAAGGTCTGATTTTTTTCCTTGTTTGGGATTTAACCTCCAAAGTGAACAGAAGAAAATAACATAGGAAAATTTTAAGAATTCCACACCCCATTTTCTAACACCATCACTGACAGTCAGGAATATTTCATGGTGCACACACACAAACACATTTAAACCTCTGTAGTACAATAATGTTTTTAAAAAAATTAAACATGACCTGAATTTATAGAGAACACAGATCCAGAAGTGAATGCCATATTTTTACACTCATTAATGCCTATGCTAGGTTGCATCAAAGCTGGTTATATATAGGACAGACAACTTGCACCAGAGTTGAAAGTAAAACAAATACAAAAAAATATAGTTATGTCTTCAAAACTAAAAAATTAAGTATATAAAAATGCTGAAGACTTGTTAAAAACTCAAAGGAAACAAAGTCCTGTAAAATGCTGCATCTTCAAATAGAAGCTGAAGACCAGTTTATCTGCAGCATCAAACATGTCAAAAGAAACTTAAAATAAAGGTAACCATTTGATCAGTACCTTACTAGAGTTACTCAACTCCTTATGTTTCTTCACCACACAGTTGATAATGTCACAAACAATTTGCATTTTTCTTTCCGCAAAGCCAAACTGAAGAAACTGCTCTTTTGTTAAAATTGGTTTATACTGAAATTGATCTCGAAGAAACTGCAAAAAAATAATTTTACTTCACTTTCAAAATCACGTCACAATTTGCTGTAGAAACGGCCCATCCATATCCTTATTTTACGTTTTCTTTCATTCTGCACTTCATCAGTTAAGTCTTTTCTCATTTGATTATTTTTATATATATAAATATATATAACTGATTCTTTTAACTAGGCTTTAAACATACCTCCTGTTTCATTCATATCACTCTTGTAAACTTCAACTCACAATATTAAGATTCTAGAAATAAATGACTATAGAAATGAATACAAAAAAACTTAAACTAAGAGCTTTTAAAGTGAATACACAATAAAGAGTTGTATTAATCGCAGCAAATGCATCAGAGGGCTACACAAGGCTCCCACAGAACCCTGTAAAGCAGTCTCTCAGATGGAAAACTAGTCTGAATAAGCCACTGTTTCTTAATTCATCAATCCACCTTTCATAAAACGTGCTTTTTTATATTCTAAGAATAGTTCCGAGTTATTTTCAATCAGTCAAGAATTCAACTCCGATTTATTAAAGGTTAAGTATTCAATTTTATGTATTAAAAATGGCATGATGTTTCAAAATAGCTGTATTTCCTAACTGTGCTTACATTACAATTTTTTGAGTTTCTTGTGATTTTTTGGCGGTTAAGATTTTTGCCAAGGTCACATCTATAAATCTTATTGTCCAATAAACACTTCTGTGTTCTTCAAAACTAACATCTAACAATATTACTGTTTCTCCAAATATTTCAAAACTGAGATTTGGCTACCACCACCCATCCTTATTTTCATTAAAATCTAAAAACTTGCACACAGTGACCTACTACGCATCTTAAATCCTAACAGAACTAAAATTCATGTTCGTTGCCAAAAACTTTCACGTTCTAGTAAAGCTCATAATAAATGTTTAATTTTTGTGAAGTTGTTCTCAAACCCATGTTTCTTTTGCAAAGAACATGAAGAGATACCTTATAAACAGCTTCGATAAAACGCAAGTCACTCTTGGCTGTCAATTCTACATCACACTTTACCAAAAGCTCTGCTATGCAAGTTGAAAAAGATGTAAAACAATAGCTGATGATAGGTAAAAATGCAGCTGGATCACCCTTTACTAACCTATTAAGAAACAAAAGTATTTTACACAGCAGAAGGTAACAAAAGCCTTTCATTACATGAATTCAAACATTTAACCTGAAAGGAATAAATACAGCCAGAATGCTATATCCAAAATATCTTTCATTTTAAGGTGTTTTTGTCCAGGTAACTGTCATTCAGCCGTTTTTGCTGGTTTCTGTAAAATGCTCAAAAAAGGTCTTCTTGGGATCTTCATATCATTTAAACATTGTCAAGTTTACAGCCCAACAGCATTTCCAGCTCAACATTCAGACCTTTTTTTGTTGTTGTTGTTTGTTTGTAATCTTTACAGGATGAAATTTCCTGAAGGAAGTTTTGCAAGCACTTCCGAAGAAATCACAAAGGTGATACTAACCAAAACAAAGACAAGAACAGCAGAAGAGTGGCAAGACAGTAATAACTGCATATTTTCATATTACAGTTCACACAGAACACACCCCAACTTCCGACAGATATGTTCTGCTTACTTAGCACTGGGTGCAATGCTAACACTTATACATATCTTGTTTACACATCTTGCTGTTATCATGTATCAGCATAAATTTTCATACTGCCACTTACACTGTATAATCCACATCTCTTGGATAATTTAACAAGCGAAGTCCTTGTTCTATTTTTCTTAAACTTCCATTTAGGTCTCCTGTTGCCATTATTCCAAACGTTATTCTTCTTTCAGATTATGAAATAAATGTAAAAAAATTACATCTGTTCAAAAAAATTACGTACACAAAAATTATAAAATGCAATAATCACTTAAATTCAATTTTCTGCTAGAACCTGGGAGATAATTACCTGCCACTATCTTCACTAAATTACTTTTCTTGCTACAAAACAAGTATTTTGAAGCCTACCAATCCAAGCAGTGGAGAGGCATGGTGACACAGCCTATGCATGAAGCGATGGTCTCAAGAGACAGTTAAAGCTTACATTTTCAGTGGGCTGGGTTTGTTGTGGGTGTTTTTCTTGTGCTTCTGTGGCGTTTAATCAGCAATCCTCAAGATCCAGCCAGCTCTTCCCATGTGTTCTGTCCTTGTTAAAAAGATTTTCTTCCTACTTAATCATCAGGTTCCTTTAATTTAATCATTAGGTTTGGGGTTATTAGTTGCACTAAACATACATACACAACAGTTACTGCTAAAAGCTTGGAGGAATTTAACCAATTATTTGGAAATTGAGGCAGCTATTCTTCCTGCATTATGTTACAATGTGATCCATTCTATGGTTTTGCAAATTTAACTAGATATTAAGACAAATCTCAAAGAATCTGACATAAAATTGAAACTCTAATCTGCAATGAAAATACTCACAGAAGACACGCTCAAAGGATTTTGTCTAATCATATAGGCTGCTTCCCAAAAGTATCAACAATCGTTTCTCTTTACACCAGAACTCTGGATGTAAAAACTGGTAACTACTGTCACTACAAACCAGCTTAAGAGATCATAAAAATAACAGTAAAGTTGGTAGCAAATCTTGAGAAGGTGAATGCAGTAAAATGAGGTACATAGCTTTTGTCTGCAGAAAATTCATAACAAAAGTTACAGAGCAGTGACTATCAAGAATAAAATAGAATATAACAACGTTTCAAGATACGATAATATGGAACTTTGAGAAAGTGGCTCAAAGAACAACTCTCACTGCTTATGATATTCAAAGGATCCATGTAAAAAACAAAACAAAAATAAGAAAGCAAACAAAACCTACAAAAACTATCCCATGCAAGTTACCACGCATGTTAACACTGTAAACGTTGTCTTTGAAATGCTCAATAACTAGACTTTAGACTTCTTCTAACTAAATCTAGATTCTCCTGATGCATAGGAGAGCTGGGGGAAATCGCACCATTACTCAAAAACGTCACCGACAAGTACGGGACTTCGCCGTCGTGCCTGCTGCGACACCCTTCGCGCAGAGGCTACCTGCACACCAGCGAACGGCACAAGCTGCGCGTCCTAGGCTGGTTGCCCTGGGCACCCGCGGAAAGAAAGCGTGTCACAGCCAGGACACGGCAAGGCGGGCTGCCGGCCCGGAACCGGAGTGCTGCGGCAAGAGTGGGACCGGGGCCGGCTCCCCACCCGCCTTTCCTCGCCCCTACAACAGCCGGAGACCGGGCCCTCCCCAGGGCTCGCCGTCTCGGAGGAGGGGGGGAGCGCCGGGCTGGGAGCCGGGCGGCGCGGCGGGGACAAACCCCCGCGCCGAGAGCGATGCTGACGCTCACCCGCGCGGCGGGAGCAGCGCCGTTCCCTCGGCAGCGCCGCCGGGCCCCGGACGCGACGGGCGCAGACCGAATCTGCCGCCGCCGAACCCGACCGGCGCTTCCGCTTCCCGCGCGTCCCGCCCCGCGGACGTCACTTCCAGCAACAACAGCGGACGTCAGAGCTGCCCGGGCAGGAGTCGGGGCGGCGGCGGCGGGCTCGGCCTCCCTGCCGAGGCTCCTTCCCTGGGCCTGCCCGCCTGTCCCCGCCGCCAGCCCCGCGCAGCCCCTCCCGCCCGGCGCGGCCCTCGCACGGAGGCGGGCCGGGCTCGTCGCGGCGGCGGTTGGAGCGGAGCTGGCACAGGTAGGGCCCGCGGGTGCCCGGCGCGGACGGACGGACGGACGGACGGGCGGCACGGCCAATCGGCAGGCGGGCCTCCGGGAGCGGCCCAATGGCGCCGGGGGGCGGCACCCGCCGGGCCGCCTTCGCCGGTGCCCCCGGAGCGGGGCGGCCGTGCCCGGGCCGGGTCCCGCTGCCGCTCTGCGCGGGAAGGAGCCGCTCGGGGGGCGGCACGGCTGCGGAGCCGCTCGGGACGCGGTGGGACCTTTAGGCAGCTTCGGCCCTCGGTTCCCTGCGGCGGCTCTGGGCCTGCGGGACGGGCTGTGCCTCCACCCTCCTTAGCCTGGTTGCCCGGAGTCGGGATTGAAGAGCTTTCATGGTAGGGGGTGGGGTGACCAGCAGGCCTCGGTTGCAATGCAGCTGCTATGAACGAAGCTTCAACTTCGATAGGCTTTCATCGAAGGAAGGAACGTTTTCCTATTGGGTAATCGTGGCTGCAAAGCAGCAGCTGTAGGAACTCGGTTACCATAAAGTGAAGAGTGTTTATTATCTAGAGTGCATGTTGGTTTTTATTTAATGAAGTAGAATCCAGTACTAATGCAGCATTAATCTAGATTACTTTTAGCATCCTATCATGCTTGTCAACACTGCGAAAGAATTTATTATGCAGTAGCAAAATAACATGAAGAAGACACAATTAGAATTTAAATCAGACTTTGATAAATAGCAAACAGAGCTAGAGAAGATTAGCGATTTATAAATAAGCTTGATGTTATTTTTACTGTGGTAGTTACTACAGCCAAGCTGTCAAGAGGTTTCAATTACTAGATAAAATTACATTATTAGAAGTTTGAAAACATGCATTTGAGTGGCATACTGAATCTGAAGATTGAAAATGTATACTCAAAATAATTAAAAAATTTAGGTTTTGACACCATTAATTAAAAGGCTTTATAACAATGGGTTTGCTCATCTTTTATGATGATGAGCTCTGAAAGCATTCATCCTGGATTACTACAAAGCTGAAAGTAATTACATGGTCAGGAAAATTATATGTGTTCTAACAAATGGCATATAAGCTGCTGAATAGCTACACAAATCGCAGAGCTTGTGGATTTTCAGCAGCTGTTTCTAGACTGGTTTAAATTCTGTCTCATTTTGTTTCTTCTATGAAATTTCTTCACTCGACCCTTAAAATAGCAATTTATTTATTTATTTACATTATAAAAAGGCTTTTTGTACTATTTCTGCAGTGATATCCTCTGTATAAGTATGTGAGTACCTTATTAGCAAGGCTTTATTTTACCTAGTAGCATGACTATTTTATAGTCATGCTACTAGGTAAGAAAGCTTGACAAGATACTTATTCCCTTGTTTCTGCGTGCTCAAAATGCTTACTGCATTATTACTGAAGTCGTTAAAATTTGTTTCAGTGTCAGTCACTGTGCTACCCAATACATTTTTGTTTCTCCCTATGTTTTATAGTACTTCATTGACTCTAAATAAGGGGGGGCTTATTAAATTTTGAAGGAAGTCTGAAGATTCCAAATGTTCTGAAGTCTAAGGTTTCTCAACTTGCATGGGATATAGATAATATTTGGTACTCATTGAAGAAGCCTGTTGTTAATTCTGCAGCTCTTCAAGCATGGAAACGTCTGAAAAAAATCTTCTAGGTTTTTTTAATGGATTTCGTTTTCAGTATTTTTTCAGTTGCCTCATGGAGATTGATTACCTGGTCAACGTAACTTTGACAGAACTCACTTTACCTGTTCAGATCAGTGCTAAAATTTTACTTATGTGTTGAGTCTTTTTTACAGGTGTTTATAAATAGCTGTCAACATCTAATCTGGATTTTATGTCCAGCAGGCTCGCAGATGGGTCAGGGACTCTGGAGAATTGCTAGAAACCAGCAGCTGCAACAGCAAGGATACAGTGGACCAGGCTATCTTACCAGAGAGCATGGTAGGAGGATACCTGCTAACAATGTTTCCAGTACAAGCCATCGCAAACAAGCCCAAGGAGGCATTGACATCTACCACCTGCTGAAGACAAGGAAATCTAAAGAGCAAGAAGGATTCATTAACCTGGAAATGTTGCCACCAGAGCTTAGTTTTACCATTTTGTCATACCTGAATGCTACTGATCTCTGTCTAGCATCATGTGTCTGGCAGGATCTTGCTAATGATGAGCTCCTCTGGCAAGGGTAAGCACGGAAAAAAAAAAGTATCACCTGGACATAGTAAAAAGTATTAGATTTTTAAATTTGTCTCAGTATGTGCTTTTTTGTCTTTCTAACCTTTGCAAAGATTTCCAAAATTAAATGAGATTGATATAGAGGATACATATATCATTTAATAATGTGTTGTTCTGGATTTCTAATTAGTATTGGATATTACTGGAGATTACTACATACACAAGTGTGCTTGGCACAAGTACGTGTGTGTATTATTACACACCTGGTGTTTGAGATAGCATGGGGTAAAACCAGGGACTTGTCTTCACTTTTGTATAAGCTCAAAGCACTTATCAGGTGTTTGTATCATTACTTCTCTGAACTTCAAACAGTTGTTCTAGTTTAAGCAAGCAAACCTATTCAGCCAGACTTCCAAATGGAGAGGAGTGAGAACTCATCTACTACACTTGCAGCAACTTAGGTGTATCTTTTTTGGAAGATAGTTATGGAGGGAGGAAAGAAAAGGTCATTTTTTCTCAAGTGAAATTTCTTCAGCCTAACACTTGAAACGCTTTAATGTATAACATATGCAGAATTTCTATGTCTGGGAAATAAATAAAGGAACATTCTTTCAGACAAAATGGTGTAATATCAAAATGCAATTAACATATTCTTTGGTAATTTATGTTTTACAGCACTAGGAAAGACTCATTAAATCATACTTATCTTTAGAGTAGATGGTCAGTAAAACTTGTAGCTTTTTTTCATTTTCTTCTCCCTTAACTGACAGTACTACTACTGTAGAAGTTGGATTGCTCTTCAGGTTGTTTATTTTCTTTTCCTTATGCTCTACATCTCTTCTTCCCCTCATCTAGTTCCTTGCCCTGCTGCATTTGAATTAAGCCACTTCTTTAACTATCATGCTTTTGAACCTAGAAAAAGGAAAATGAAGCATAACTTCTTAGTCATAATTGTTCTGCTCTTGGGGACTGTTATATTGATAGAAAACAGGAATTATAGTGAAAGATACCAGTAAGCTTTTAAGTTTATCAATATGCATTGTACTGTGCTCAGTTCTTGCTATCAAACCCACCTTAAATACAAATAAATTCCCTGGACCAAAGCTTAAAGATACTAGAGCTTCTTAATTGCATGCAGTATATATTCTTAACATGTGGAGTGGAAATACATATTTTCCTTCAAGTTCGTTCTGGGAAACAGTTCAATCACTTCTCGTGAAATCTTTCCAAATACTCACATTCATACCGCATTTCTTTTGGTAATGAAAATGTGTCCTGATCTAGCAATAAATAAAAATCTCAATTTGAATAATCTCTGTAAAAATCTTCACTATTTCTCATGTGTGTTTAAGCTTTGGTACTGTGGTTGCAGTTCCAAACTCAGTTCAAATGAGATCCAGGTTCCAGAACTGAAAACAGAATCTTTGCAATGTCTCCAGTGACTGCCTGCTGGGCCCTAAACATTGTTCCTAATTAGTTACAGGGCAGGTGTGCTGAAGCAGAACTACCAGTTCAATAAGGAATCTAGAGTGTGTAGAAAAGGAATTGCAGATGGTATCATTAAAGAAACTGATGCAACTGAGATATGGAGTCAGGGTGGAATAAAATGGAAAGAAGCTGAAAAGTTATAGAAGACAGAGAGGGATGGGGCTGGATCTAGTCATTAGGACTGGCCAATTTGGACAAGAGGAAGAAGAGTTGGGTGAAGAAGGACAGATGGGGAAAATGCTGAATTAATGGCATAATTTTGTACAGATATGGTGTCCAATTCACTGCACAACTGGAGTACAAGAAAAGAAACAATATTTTAGTCTGTCATAGTACTGCAGGAGAACAACTTGTCACTGTTCTCCAGTGTCCAGGTTCTAGGAGTGCCAGAGGTCTCTGCTGTGTGATTGTCATTATGATGCCACTTACTGGGATATGTGTTTGCACTCAAATACACCAAAACCTCTGTGAGAAGAAAACATTAATCATATAATTGAAGATTTTAGAAAAACATGGCAAAAGACTTAATGACTGTTACAGCAACCTACTTCTAACTTTTCCTATAGTTTGAGTATTGGGCTTTGCAGTGTTGATTACATTTTGCTTCTGTAAAATCCATGAAATTCAGAAAGGGATTTTTATAATAGATTAATTCTATTTTCATAGGTTGTGCAAATCCACTTGGGGTCACTGTTCTATATACAATAAGAATCCGCCTCTAGGATTTTCTTTTAGAAAATTGTATATGCAGCTAGATGAGGGCAGTCTCACCTTTAATGCCAACCCTGATGAGGTAAGTGAACTGTTGCTGACAGTTACAAAAATTTTGATTTTTTTTATAATTATAGCCATATAAAAACAAAGTTTTAATAGGTGTTTGTTTTACTGTAGGGATGGTTAATACTGAGCTACAGCCATATTCTGGTCTTTTTTTGAATATTGTACCTGTGTACATCATTTACATGACTTGCCTGTTAAGTGCTCTGTTTCACTTCTGTGGGTGCCAGAAATTCATAACCACGTATTAACTTAGGAAGGAGGCAGATATCCTACTGAAGAGACAGTGGTGAACTGTAAGAGCAGAACTATGAGCTTACATAAATAAAAACGTTAAAAGGCAGAGTATGAGTTTGGTTCCACTTTAGGCAAAGCAGGATGAGGTATAAAGTCCAAGTACTTCTATGACGATCACATTTTCTTGTAGGGGATTTTTACCTATTTCCACTATCAAGGAGCAAATCTTGAAATACAAAAAAGATCTGCTGCTGAACTATCCTGAAGATCAGTTTGATTTAGTTTCTGTGGGTGTTTGTTGAGCATAATCTCGCCTTATAAAGCAACATAAATTTATCTTCAAAAAAAAAAATCCCTTGTCAAACTGAAAGGTTTCCATTTATAAGTTCATGTAACTAACTGGAAAAGTCAGTTTCTGCTTTCAGTCTGTCACCTTTCAAAGAAGAAAACAGTTTGAGAGTAGACAGCTTTTGCTTAGGAGATAGACAGTTAATGCCCAAGTGACAGAGTCTTTTGTGTATAAAACCAGACTCCTGCTTCATGTTTCCTAGGAAAAGAGTGTACACAGTATTGAACAAAAGTGTTGTTAACTTCCTGCACATAGTTACATATACACATGGAAGTGGTAATTGAATAAATCCAAAGTAGAAAAAGGATTGAGATATGAAAAGAAACACTTCTGGAAGCAAATTTCACTCTGCTTATGTGATACAGAAAGTGTGAACTTGTGACCATGGGGTAAAATAAATAACGCATTTCTATGAATCATTGCAATAATGTGATTCCGTTAAAGTTCTTGCTTTATCTCATATTCTGCCTGATTAAGAGACCATTGCTTTTATCAGTCACATATAAGAGTATTATGTCATTAGAACTCTGCCTTGAACACTGATACACAGCATTGAGACGTCAGCACCTGACCACTTGAGTGATTAGTGTTGTTTTTCTGCAGAATTTTCACAAGTTTAGTAATAAATGTAAAAGTTTTCAAATGAGATGCAATATTTAGGTAACTTACATGTTTTCAGTAATATATCAAGTATATTGCTAGCAGCATTGTCCGTCCAAATTTTTCTTTTTATTTCAATTTGTTTTAGCATAATTTTTTACTTAACTATCTCAGTTTATAATGTGCCATTATATTTCAACGTTATTTAAAGTAATCTTGGTATGGTTAAAGCATTTGGAGCCTACAGAAAAGGCACTTAATAGAAGGTTCATTATTTTTAAAAGAAATTAAGATCTGCAAATTAGAGCTAACTTATGGCATACCTAAATTAGGTATTAACTTTATTATGCTACTCCTGCTTCTTCATTATGGTTCTATTTTACAATAGAAGTACAAACACTCTGCTTCAATGAGAGATGAGAACCTCAGGGTATCTCCTAAGGGCTCTGTTCCTCTCTCCCTGTGGAGCACCGTAGCCTGGTAGGAATCATTCAGGGCCTGAGTTTCAGGAGAATTCACAAATACTATTGCTTTTACTGTTTACAACTGTGATATTGGCAGAATTATTATTATAAGGACACTGTGACTGGAACATATGATATGACATTCCACTATTACAAATTGTGTCTCCGAATTTCCTGCCAAACTCTGCTTTACATTTGATAACAGACCTGATCAAATTACTATAAAAATAGGAATACTTACAGCCACAGGAGCAAGATTCTCCAAAGGACACCGCCCATGTCATGAAAATGGGTAACCAGGCTCCACAGCAACAGCTCCAGAGCTAGCGGTGGCTCACGGGGTAGGGAAGAGCATCTACACACTTTGTGGTAGGATTCTCTGGTTAGCCATTGTTGTGTGCATGGTATTGTGATATCTGCTGTAATTTAACGTGTTGATTGTGTGCATGAGCTTGCATAATTCATAGCAGGTGCTCACATTCTGCTGAAAGGATGTGCATAAACACATGACACGTAATCTGAAAAAAAAAACCTCCAGTGCATGTTTGGGTTGGGTTTTGTTGGGTTTTTTTAACGTGGCACCACCATTGTAGCCAAGATTTTGGAACCTGGTTTTTGTTGTTTCTTTGGAGAGAGGGGATGGTTTAGTGTTAGTATTAGCACTTGAATATAAATATCATGTTGTTTAATCTGCCTACCTGGTTTCTGCTGTATTTGATTTTAAAGAGTGTATGGTGTACGTGAAATGTTTTTCATGTAGTTCTCATTTCATCTTGTGTGCTTATGATTCAGAATTTTTAAGCAACCAGAAGTTACTACCCATTGTTTTGTATCCAGTTTCTAACTCCCTACAAAGTATTTTGTCAATTTTATTACATGGATCAATGCTATGTAGCTAAAATTAAAACTGAAGGTACAAACAAGAATCTTTTGGTCAGGAAAGAAGGGTTATGGGGTTTTTTTCATCCTTAATAGTTCTAAGTGATCTATTTAATAGCATTTATTTTTATGGACCTTCTGGAAGCTGTACTGTACCAAAACTGTCTGTCTTCAGTGAGGTCAGGATTTCCTTTATGTGGCATAATAATAAAGTACAGTAAGAGACAGTGCTTATACTAAGCCTGTCTTTCCACTGCTCTCATTGTCTCCTACAAGCTGCCCTTAGTTTCTGATAAGGAGGCCAGGTTTTTCTGATCTTTTCCTGGTTATAAATTGTTAGCCACTTGTATAAATCTACCTTACCTGATGTTTAGTTATAGATAGTCTGTAGATGGTGGGATGTTTACTGTGCTGTATTTCTAAGCAAAGTTTTTTGAAACTTATCCTATTTCATAGTGATCTACAAAGCAAGCCAATTTTGAGATGCATTGATTAATCAGTCTGAAGAATATTACAAGTATGTGTATGTTGGAGGAAAGACTGTTTTTTTTGTGATTTATCCAAAAAGTTGGAAAGGAGCGTTGAGCTAAAACCTTTTGATAATTCTACATTAAAATCAAAGTAATTTAAGTTTGTAAATTATTAGTTATGGATTTTGTGTACATGAAAAATATTTCTGTGTTTTATTTGCAATTTCTGCCATCATAAGTTTGTATCACTGAGACTGTGTTTTAGAGACATACAGTAAAAGAGACACTGTTTGAAATGTGCATTACATATTGTGGTCCATCTTTGTCACCAAATGACTTGATTTGTAACTTAGTAAAACAATCATAAAAATTTGCATTATATAATATCCCATTGATACTCTGAATTGTTCCAGAAGATGCACCATTAGATATATTAAGATAATGTACTTCCCTAGAAAAATGGGAACAACAATAACATGTCTAATGATTTTTTACTGATAATGTTAGTGTTACCTAGAATCACCAACAGAAATTGAGACCCTACTGTACTAGATACTGATTCCAAAATTTCTTTGCCATTGACTTAGGATATGTCTGGTTTGTTTTGTGTGCATATCTAAACAGAGGTGGCAAAGGCAACTACAAAAGTTTTAATGTTGACTGCTGTACTGACGTGCTCTTAGCAAAGAAAGTACTCTTAGCAAAGAAGATAGTCAATGCAGAAGTGGAATCAATACTGAAAAATAAAAGTTTTCCATTTTAGATAGCCTCTATGAATACAAACAAAATCAAAGGCTATTGGAAACACATAGAAAACAAGCAAGGGGTGTCAGTGTTGTAATAGAATAGATTGATAAAACAAGCATTGTGTGCCTGGAAAAAAAATAAGCAACTGTAAAAAAAATAGCATAAAAAATGCAACAAATGGCTTTCATTGTTACTATTAGTCTATGCTTAAAATTGCATATGTAATTTAAATTAACACTTCCATACATTAATATTTTATCCCGAGCTGTCTGAAATTTGGACATAACATGCTTGCCACGGAGCAAGGTAGGCAAGTATCCTTAAGGCATCTTTCCTAATGCTCTAATGCTAAGAACATTACAGTGCTCTGAATCAGAATTTAAAAGCTACTGTTTTCATGTGCTCATTTTGCAGTGTTTCCCAAGTGTTAAAAAGGCCTTTTCAGAGCTGGTAGATCGTGGCACAGAACCTACCTGACTGCAGTCAAATATTTCCTAAGAGAATCACCAGCTGACTGATAAATAATCTTAACATAGATTTTAACAGTGTGTAGGGCTACTTATTTCAGCTAGTATATATGCCACAAGCGGTCATTTTAGCTACCAAAAGTAATTTATTTGAAGCAAGGGTTCTGAGAGGTTTTCAAGGTAGTATTTACAGTGTTATGAAAAGCAGATTCAATGACATGCTGTAAATCTTGATTAGCTGTGAGACAAAAATTAAGAACTTAAAAGAGAAAGGCTTCTACTGTTGCAAAGTGGTTTTGATAGCTTAGGATGAAAGAAAAAGCAACTAAAAACAATGGCATGTGGTGAATTACATTTTATTTATACCCTGCTTACTTGTGAAAGAGTTGAGGAAAATGCATTCACAGGGAAAGATATTGTCAAGCACTGTGTGTGATGGGGAAAAAGGGAATTAGAAAATAATAATGCAAAGACTTGGTAGCCTATCAGATGGAGATCCTACACTGAGTAACAAGCTAGTGCAAGAAAGAAATGCAGCATTTAATGTTACTAAGAAACCAACCCACAATCTTAAAGAAGGTCATTCCATCATGCCTCTTCTATGCCATGCCAGGTGTTTTCTGGATATGTTGCAGAAGTGTTTGTTAATTGCAGCAGGAATGTACTCAAGACTTCCCCACCAGGCTTCAGTTTGTGTTGCCTTAAGCTAATATTTATTACTGAGGCAGAAACATAAATCTCATTAACTCAGGATATATGTAAAGGAGAGATTGTGCTGCTCATCTTACATAAATTTCCAAAATCCTTGTTGTTACCTCCCATTTTTAATTTCTTATTTAGCTCTGGTTCAAGAAAGTGCTTAACATTATGTTATCCATCCATATTATGGACAAACTTAAATATGATCTAATTTGGACTGAAATGCAAGCTGATAAAGCAATACATGTTTCATTGTCATCCTAAATATAGATTTTTCTTAAAATTGGGGCATAACACTGCTAGATTTTTTGTTTTACCTATCTAAAAACCTTTAATTTTTTTATAAACCATTATTTTAACAAAATAAATGTATCCTGATTAACTTCTGTTTTCTGTAAATATATAAGCAAAAACTATGGACTGGTAAAAATAGCTAGTTAATACTACAGATGTTTCTTGGCCTTTAAATTGTGATCCTAAACTTATATTCTAACTATTTTCCTGCTTGATGCAGGAAAACTATGACTTTGCTTTACTAAGCCGCTTGACAAAATATTCCAAACCTGCACTCTGTCCTTAATTTCTTTTTCACACAAAATTCAAGAGTACTGGGAAGTTTAGTTTATACACTGAATGACAGGTTGCCCCTACATCTTTGTAGCTGTAATGTAAACTAAAAGGGCAGACCTAAAAAATATTGTCAAGTTTGATATCAGAAGATTTATGAAAAAATATTTCAGATGTATTTTAAAGGTGGTTTAGGTTGTGGCCTTGGTACATTATTCTATGCAGAAATGCACTGTCCTACTCATTTTACATTTCAACCTTATGCTATAGTCAAGATATATTGTTTTTAAGTATTGTAACACTTACTTGTAACAAATGCTGAGAACTGCCCTCAGCCCCTGCCAAACTGAATCACAAGAACTTGGTTAGTTATTCTCAGGTTTAGATTTTTGCTGCTGAAAAGTGTGAACATTTTTAAAATCTATTAGTTGGGTTTTGATTTCTGAGGTTGTAAGGAAAATAGTTTTATGCTTTGGGATATTTCAGTGACTAGAGAGAATCCAGAATATCACTTGAAATACTTTAAATTTGCTGTGTTTATTCTACAAGAAATGTGTCTTTGGCCAAAGTATAAAATTCTTGAAATCATAATGAGTAGAAACTATATGCTATTCTGTATTTTTAAACTATTTTTATGTTAGGCATAGTGTTCTTATTTATGTGTATGCATATTTATATATGTACTTACCTATGCTTTGAAATCAGCGTGCTTGTGTTTATTTGCATTATTACACATTTAAACAAATGCATTTAATGCATCTATTTGAATGTGGTACATTGTATACCTGTGAGAACATTACTGTTTTAATGACAGATGTTAAAGACTAATCACATTATGGCTAAGATTTTCTTATTTGCAAAAGTTGTGAAATTACAAGTTATGGTCCCTGCAACGTTTTAAATACTATTACAAAAGTATGAAAAGCAAAATAATGATATACGTGATAAAGAAATTATTTAACAACCATCATTCTCATTATGGGGTTCATAATTTAAAATTTTCTACTATGACTATATGTAAAATCTCAACCATAAATCTAAATTGTTTCTTTGCATTTGATTTATAATTTTAGAGTGTATTCTGCATGTTGAAATGTGATTTAGAGGAGGAGGAATCATTCTGAAAAACAAACCAGTTAATTCCTAGGATTACATTTCTACATTGTGAAGTACAGTGCTTGTTCCTAAATAAATTATGAAGATTAAACATATTTATATGTACACATATTTTATCTCAGGGAGTCAACTACTTTATGTCCAAAGGCATACTAGACGATTCACCGAAAGAAATAGCTAAGTTTATCTTTTGCACAAGAACACTGAATTGGAAGAAGCTGAGAATCTACCTTGATGAAAGGTAATTCAAATTTCTCTTAATACATTTTCTACTGATTTTCAATGTACAACCTTATTTAACAACATTTTGAATGCAGAGATGCCACTTCAAGGATGTAAAAAGGCAAGAAAATGTAGCTAGGTAATTGTTCTGCTAAATCTGAACAGTTACTCACTTCGAGTATTTATGTAACTGTAATACTTCATAAGAATTCTCAAAAATACCACCTATAAATAATAAGTCTCACATCCTCACAATATCTTACATAGCTATTTTGCTGCTTTTTTTGACTTGACAGGGTTTTTTTTTCTTTCTTATGGATGTTATTCAGAAAAAGTAGTTATCACTTTCCTAAGGGGGTGATGGCTTTTTAACTTATGTTGGATCCTCTAACCATTACTTGGTTGTCTGATATTTCATGATTGGAAGTTGCACACACCTCATGAGATGGAAGGGAGCATCCTCTTGGAGACATCAGGAGCTGCAGAAGGGAACACTCTCCCTGCTGTAGCTTGCTGTCCTGACTCCACATTGCTTTCTCATGCCATCAGGAAGGGCATTAACATGAAGAAGAGGAATAGTAACTGCACCTGAATAGGAAGAACAGAGGGCCAACAGCACTTCCAGCAGGAATCCTCTCCTGCTTCTCATGCTCTTCAGCCTGTACTACTAAAGGAATAAAAGGAGTCTGTAGTGTTACCACCACTGGCAGTCCTGTGCTGTAAAACTTCAGATTTATCAATTTTTTAGACAATAATAAAAATACAAAACCATTTAATGGATGAGATTGCAAGTTAATGTTAGCGACTCCTACTGCCATTTATCTTCCCTTCATAAACAGAATATAATCCAATACTAAAAATAAAAACTACTTTTCTAAATGTTGAAACGCACAAGCTAAAAATCAGGTTAAACATAAGAAAATATTCTTAGGTTCACTTCAACTTTGCTTCCAAATTTTTTTCAACTGTCTTTTGCACATCTGGTAACATAGCTGTGGTCTGAGTCTTTTATATGTGTCTGTGTTCAGTTCAAAACACTTGAAAATATCACACCCTGATGGACATCCATGAGCAAATTTTGCCTAGCTGAAGCCTGGTTTAACAAGACGCTCCTGTAACAGCTTCTACTTAGACATTAAAATCTGTGACACACATGAATCTATTCCCTTTACTGTCATTTTTAATGGTTTTGTCACAGTGTAAAGGAAGCAAAGCCTCTATGTAGACCTTGATACATATAAACTTTTGAGTTCTGATTCCTGTATGTTTTTATAGTATTTGGCTACAAATAGGCAAAGAACACATGTTTATATTGTCTTTGTACTGTTAGTAATAATTTTGCCTTCTAGCAAAAACAAAAGCTCATACTATTCTATAGCTTTAATTTTTATTTTTAAAATCTATACTTTTTCATATTTAAACAGTTAAAATAAACTTTTCTAATAATATTTGGTTTTGTTCTGTCAGGAGAGATGTTTTGGATGACCTTGTGACACTGCACAACTTCAGAAATCAGTTCTTGCCAAATGCACTGAGAGAGTTCTTCAGACACATTCACGCTCCTGAGGAGCGTGGGGAGTACCTTGAAACTCTCATAACAAAGTTCTCTCACAGATTCTGTGCTTGTAATCCTGATTTGATGAGAGAGCTTGGCCTTAGCCCTGGTAAGCAAAAATGAGCAATAGATCAGTCTTTATACTTCTGGATGATGATACTGGTTATGACAGCTTTAAAATCAGCACCTAAACAAGTATTTCTGAAAGTACAACATGGTTCAGTGTACAGTCATCATTCCACGTGGGTTGGGAAAAAAAAAAAAAACAAAATCAAACATACAGATTTTTTTTTAGCTGATTAGCTGGATTTGTTTCCATGTTATCTTTCCTTCATTTTAGTCTGTGCTTTGAGCTTTTTTCTTTTCTGAAGTCCGTCTTGCAGAGTCTTACACACTTAATATTTTACCTTGTGGATAGTCTCACAGAAATGAGAGAGAATATTGGGCCACATTCAAGTTAACAAGCATTTCTAATTGCTTGGGTGAGGCAGTTTTCAGTAGTGGAGCTGCTTACATATTTAAAAGATAAGCTTTTGCAGGATGTTGGCTTTAGTTTACGCAAACTTCAAGAATCTGTTTAAATGAAAATGTATAAAGCCCTTATTGGGTTTTGGATTATGTAGAAATAATAAGAGATTTATAAATTCTCATTTGGCAGTGTGCTGGCATTACTACTTTGAAGGTTGCTGTATTAAATTTTATTTCACTGGGATACCCTTCTGAGTTGTTGCATGTATATGTGTGTGTATATGTATATATAAAATTATGAGCCTAGATGATAAAGACCGCAAGGTTCTTAGGGAAAAATACTTTTATTGATCCTAGTTTCTCTTTTAAACTTCTTTTATTTATTCTCTCTTGTCTAGATGCAGTTTATGTACTGTGTTACTCTTTGATTCTACTTTCGATTGATCTAACGAGCCCTCACGTGAAGAACAAAATGTCAAAGAGGGAATTCATCCGAAATACGCGACGAGCTGCACAGAATATTAGTGAAGATTTTGTAGGGCACCTTTATGACAACATCTACCTTATTGGCCATGTGGCTGCCTAAAAGCACAATTTGCTAGCACTTAAAATTTGTAATTTTTAAAAACTACATCAATTCAAGATATTAATTATTTTGTAGAGATGGGGGTTATTCTAGTGCTGGTCATTCTAACCTCTGTATGCAATCAAAGTTTATGTGTGTAAGTGTGTGTATGTGTAAACTACCTTTTCTATCTATCTACTGTGGGAACAGAAGGATTTTTTTTTTCATAATTTTTTTTAGTTTTGCACAGAACAATGCCATTAGTCTGACACAGCCATTTATGAATGTTAAACTGACATTACAGTCTAAGCTGAAAAAGTGGTGAATTTGTGCATTAGATCTGCTTGAGACTTTAATAAGTTCATTCTTTTTAGAATACCATGTAATGTGTATATATTTAACTAAAGAGATTTATAATCGTAATTATTTTATTGTAAAGTATTTTAACTAAAATTTCTCCTTTTATCTCTTAAATTAGTGTTTGACTTTCGTTTGAATTTTTTTACAATGCTGACTACCTCAGATACTTAAGTTAGAGAAACATTGGTCTGAATACTACAATAAATTTTATTCTAGAAGATAATAGAACACTTGTAAAATATCTAAGCTGGTATTTTATACTATATTTATTAACTTGAATTAGCATGTTGCCAGTCTGCTATTCACTCAGTTTTAAAGATTACAGTATCTATTTTTGATGACCCTGATGCCATAAAGGCGTAGCCAGGGGAAATCATGCAGTGTACCAAGAGGTTTGTTATTTACATACATAACCTATTTTGCAGATACTGGTTTTTGGGAAACAGAGCAACTACAATCACCTATTCAGCGCAGTAAGCAAGAAAAAATCTGAACAGAGAAAGTGGTAGGAGTGAGTAACATGTTGCTGCTTTCAACTGGTTTCCTCAGTCTAGGATGTCAATGATGGAAATGCCTCTGCAAATGTACACCAGATGACTTGTTGCTAAAGCTGTTAAAAACTGACTGTGCAAGATGAGAGCAGTGACTGTGCAGGATTGGAGATCTGTTTCAGAGTCAGATACTGAATTGCTTTCTAAATCTGTCATGTAGCTAGATTTTAAACAGCTCTAAATTTATGGAAATACTTCAAAAATTACTTGGTCAGGGTGTGTCTTGACATTATCTGAAGTGTGGAGAATATTAGCAGTGGAACTGCTGTGCATGTGTAGGAATTGAATAAGGATTTCCCTAGTTTTTGTTCAGACAAGTTATGCAGCAGTGCTTTTCTTAAGTTGACATAACATGAAGTAAGAGCTGTCCCTGATTATGTTTGTTTACATAATATTCAGCTATCAGTAGCATCTGGATACATTAACAAGTATATTTATTCTTTTTCCCTACCATACCACGAGGTGAGGTGGGAAGGTATTTTTAATCTGTGAAACAGAACTAATCTGAGTTTTTATCTAGAAAGCCTATTGCAGAGCCAAGAATTTAATTCAGGAATGGCCTCTCACTGCCACGCACATTGCCTATGGTGCTGCTTTCTGTTTGGCACCTAGGCAGTGTTATGTTTGTTTTAGATGTGAGAAGGACGGTTCATACAAGTGCTACATAAATTATGGGAAGAAAATTATGTAGCTATTACTGCTATTCCAAGTATTCATAGCTCTGATCCATAAACCAAAATGCATGCAGAGAAAGTACTTTTTTATTACATTACCTTTAATTGAGTGTAAATGCCATTGCATTTATGTAGCATACACAGCCAAAGCCAGGAGCCAGCAGTATTGTGGCCATATTCCAGACAGGTTTACAATATTACCTTCCTTGCTCAGGATAACTACTCTTCACCCAGTGTTGTTTCATGTATTGCAGAAAGTCAAAGGATGTGTTCTGCAGTGGTCAATTAATCTCAAAAACAAATTAAGAGTATATGGTACAGTAGGGAGTTTTGTTTAAGGCACAGGTATCAGCTCCTATATTACAGAAAAGAAAATGGAAAATTTCTAACATAATTTGTAAAACCAGCTATAAAGGACACGTCTCTGGGCTCTTTAAAGTCATCTGGTGGAGACAGTGGAATATAGTTTTCTAAGAAGCACTCCTCCAAGGTTACACACTTTGAAAGAAGAATTCAGTGAATTTTGAAATTAGAACTTTTCTTGTGAGAAAATATTTTCTCCTCAAGCCACAAATGCAGAAAAATGCTTAATTCTCTTCTGACTTATACTTAGGTTTACATCAGTGTGATACTGGTTTCAATTTTGCACTAATAAGAGAGTATGAATTGTTAGTCTGCGTTTCTTAATTTCCAGCTACCCTGATACCGAACAAAGCCTTAAGGCAGACAGAACATGTTTTTTCTGGAATAGATGAGTACATCTATTAGCAACGTTTAGAATACTTCAAGGCCAGTGTAGCAGCCAAGAAGATAAATTAGAAACAGGATGATACAATTCAAGTTTCCATAAGACAAGTCCAGGGGAAAAGAAAACAAAACCCTAATGACCTGCAGATAACGGCATGTGATCTTCACAACAGGATTTTGAACAGTGTTAGAGGATTAGCACGCAACTCATGCTATACATTATCTTAGTAATGCAGAGTGGAACAGAAAAAAGCAAGCACAACATGCCAAGTGTGAATTCCCACAAAGGCAACCACGAAGCAACTAATCATTACATTTCTTTTGTCCTTTTTCCAGTTTGAGTTTAGCTCTAAAGTAGCTGAGAAGTAATTTTTTGTATTTTAGTAATCTAGACTTTACATTAAGTTAAACAATTTTCTGTCTTAAAAGGAGAAAAAGGGTCTTAACCAGGTGTAATAGTACTAAAAAGTAACAAAAATTGTCTTGGTTGTCCTCCAAAAACTCTTTAAAAACCCAAAATTTTGGTCAGTGTTTTATTCAGTGCACTTGGTGTTTCCACACGCATTTTAAAATAATGATACTTCATTGATCCAGGTGTGATTAAATGATGTGATGTGGAAATAGCTACTTGATCAAGCACTTCAGAAAACTTAGGAGAGGATTTCAAGCTAAACTACATGAGCATGATCATGCTTTTAATTGCAAAGTGATTCCCAAGCTATTGTGATTCCACCACTGCATGTCCTTCAAACTTTGGCCATGTGGTGTTGCCTTAACTCTTAACTGCATGCACTGTACACAGCACTGAAGGAAGAAGTGAGCCTGCAGCCCATACCCCTGCAAACCCTCACTGTTCTGTCCTAGAAGACACTGGAATTGTTCTGAATGGCCATTTCTGGAAGTTTGATAACTTCAGTATACACAGATGTGACAGAAGGAAAATTTTTCTGTTCATGTCGGGAAAAGGAGTGTACTTGTGTCCATGTAAGTGTCACACAAATGCAGCTCATGTTTGCTTTTATTAAAGTCTGAGGCTCGGATTGCATTTTTTGAAGGAGTATGGCATATATTAGATACTCACATGGCTTGGCTATAGACAGCGCCTGATAGTGTCTGTTTTCTCAAACTCTATTTCTGTCTGGAATACTTTCCATTCAAACTCTAAACAACATATTTATACAGCTTTGATTTTTTAAAATAAATCAAAGCTGCTGCAACATGCAGAAGCCCAAACAAATACAAGCTTGAGACATTTGTCAATTTTGAAGCAAGTGAGAAATTTGCATTCAGGAAAAAAAAATCAATTTGTTCTCTTTAACCTTCCCCTTCCACCCCCCACATTGGAGAAAGAAAAAATGTAAACAGTTTCAAAATACAGCTTTAAGAAAATAACTGACTAGCTGGACAAATAAATGCTACTATTTCTTCTTCAGTATTCTGCAGTTTATTAAGGTTCTTAGCATAAGTTTATCAACAGGAGTTGCTCTTTTTTGAAGTGGTAATAGTTTTGTTCTATGTGTAAGGAGATACTTGGGTTGGACTCGATAATCTTGGAGGTCTCTTCCAACCTAGTGACTCTGTGTGATTCTGTAAGGATGTAATTGTGCAATCAGATATTATTAATAGCTCTGTTTTTAGAAAACAAGTATTATTTTAAGCACTTAAACAAAATTGAGGTATACCTACTTGATCATGTTAAAATGTCAAAATTACAATGAGTATTTGGGAAAATTGGATTTACTTGCCCTCAATTGAATTTGGAATTTTTTTTCTTTTCAAATATTTCATGGATGTATTAAAATTAATAAACATTAAGGCTGATGACTTATTCTCTGCCAGTGTAAAATCTCCCACTCTAAGCTCAAAAGCACTATTAAAAAGGGAAAAGAAGAGATATAAAGTAATTCCTTTGTCTCACATTGGCTTGTTATGGTTTCATTTGCCTTAAAGAGAAATACAAACTTTTATAATCTGCATGTAATAATGATCTTAGTAAGATAAAATTTAATGTGATAATCTAATATTTATGAAATGTTTAAAATTCCGACTTGACATGTGTAATTAAATCATAATCAAATAGTTAGGAGTAGTTACAAAAGTGTCTGTAAAAAGCCTAAAAGAGATCACATTGCTCATCACCTCAGTGTTTTTGCTAATATTAATGTTAGTGAATTTGTAGTTTTCCTTTCCTATTCATGTAAATATGCTTAGAGAAAACATTTAAACTGAATACTTCCATTTCCTACGTGAAATTTACTTGCATTAAAAACAAACTTTCTGTATTTAAAATATTAGAAAGACAAAAAACTTCACTGAAAGAAAAAAGAGGCTCTTAATTTTCAGTTCTGTGGTTCACTCATAGACCCTAATAGAGAAAACAAGCAAAAAGCACTTTTCAGATTCCTAGCAATCAAAAAAAAGCATTTTTAAGCTTAAAAACAGTGTGTGTGTACCTAACAGAAATCAAGCATGTTTTTGTGAAAGCAATATGGTCAGGATACCAGTTATTTTCAGAGAGAGTATTCATTTGTAAAAGTTAGCTTTCTTCTTGGCAGTGTTGGAGTGGAATGTTGGATTTAATTTAAGATGATTAATGAGATTTTGTCAGACTCCCTGCCTTTACCACCACTGCAGTTTGTCAGCACAACAACCTGGGAAACCCGGCCGCCACTCTGTCGCCCAAAACTGCTTTCCAGGAAAAAATAAACCCCAGTAACTAGTGCCAGGTATGTGTCGATGGTATTGTCTTTCAGCTGTTGAAAGTTTAACTCTAAGCTGGGACATTTACACGTTCTGAGGAAGTGAACCTCATTTGTTATTTCAATAGTCTGTTTTTGACAATGGAAACCAGTGTAAACTTAAGTTTTTAGAGCAAGCATAGCCATGTTTTTAACCTTATGGAAATTCCTATAATCTATGCAGAAGAGAAATATTTTAAAGGGGAAAAAGTATGTATCAAAGCTTATTTAGCTAAGTTTTTCTGGAGAAAGACCATCTATTCAATCTGTATATTGTATTCCGTTCAGAGGAACTCATCCTTAGAGCACTAGGCATGCCAGTAGCTTGCTGAGTGGCAAGGAGTGTTCTGTTGGACATGAGGCAGATGTATCAATGTACATGCCAAGAGCCAAAATCTGACACATCTGCAATACTTCTCATATATTACCAAAACATAAGCAAATGAGTAATTCTTTTGAAATGTCAGGTTGATATTGAAAATTATTTACAATTTGTCATCTTTGCTTTCCTTGTGGAAGTTTGTTCTGTTGGTCTATGGTTTGAGCATTGTGTTCTCTTACATATGAAATAGTCAAAAATCAAAAAGATTATTTCAATTTTGAAAGCAGCCTTCCCCTTCTGAGAAAACAAGCCTGCCTGTGCTGTGCAAGTCCTCCTGCTGTCACATAATGCTGGATCAAAGAACTGATCTTGCATTCACTCCTATGGACCCCTTTATACACCAGTTCAATCCATTAACTCAGCAGGCAAAAAATCCTGCAGCCTTCACTGAGATGTAGGTGGTGAAAAAGAGTTTCTACTGCTCTGCTGCACCAGGCAGAACATACTCCTTTACAGGGCATGATGGCACATGTATTCTTTGCATTGCTTTTATCCTAGGTATTTTTTATGTGTTAAAAGAAGTATTTTCACAACTGCAGCTTCCCTGTCTTCATATCCAGAATTCAGGCTAATTGTCATACTTACATGTGACACAACTGAACTGAAATATATTTTTATAACTGGACAACTTCTTGGATTTACTTGCCTTCTGCAGCATTAATCACCTGCATGACAAAACAAACGAGGAAGTCACAGAGCTTCTTTACAAGTGCTAAAGAAGTGCATCCCTCAGCGTGCTTCTTAGGAACAATCAAGATGCTGTATTTTTTCACATCAAATGTAAATTCTTGTTTCTAGATTCCACTTAGGAATTTATATCAATAAAAGTATTTGTTACTGTTCCACACTGTCTGAAGTCTGACAGTACAATTTCTGGTTTGTACCAGCAAAAGCTGCCTTTTTTGGGGTTTTTTCCCATGGAATAGCTGAAAAAATTAAAGTAAATACTCAACATTTATCTGTCACTGCAATAATACAAGAAGAAATGCTTGGGTTTGTTTTTTCCCTATAAATAATGTTTAGATACGTAATAAAATACAGAAGTCACCAGCTTTTGTTAAATTCTTTCAACTTTTTAAAAGTAAAATATGAATTCCCTTTACTGGTATTAAGTCTTCAAACTGTGCGTAGTGTTGCATAACCTATACTGAAAATCACAGCACTTAAAGGGCTAATTTGAAGATCTAAATGGAACATAGACATTATTCTGGCTTCCAATATAAGATAGATTTTATTTAAAATCATAAAGACTCTGAAATGTATTGAAAATTCTTTTAAATTAGTGGTATTTAATAATATTAAGTTAAATTGTCAGTCATAAATCAAGATTTATAGCCTGAGTCTAAAGACTCAAATTAGTAAAACAAAAAAGCAAAGGAAATTTTCTGATAAGACTTCATTAAAGCTAAAATTTTGTTGGTTTTAATGCAGATGAAGACAAGTTTTGAAGAGGTGAGATTGGTGGTCTCTGTAAGAGGATGCCAGGTCCCAGCCATATTCATACCTCATCCTCTCTCTTTCCTGCAGTAACATAACAGGTTTTCTACCCTGCCCTACACATCTGTGCCTTTCCACAATGGCCACCGGAAAGAGGAGCAATCTTTCTTTGCAAACTACACCTCTTCCCCCCAAATTAGTAAATACAGCATGTAATCTTGTTATTTATAACATATAAAGTGTTCTCTGTTATTTCTCCACAGTGGTTAAATAATAGAAACAAGAGAAATTAGCAGTTAAGATGTACTCTCAGTAAGTGTCAATATTTTCTAAGTACAGACAGGTCTATTATACAAAAGCAATAGAAAAAGAAGCCCATGTTGCAAAATTTGCAGTTTGATGTCAATAACTTCATTCCAAAATCATCTGCAAATTAACTTCATGAATGCTAATTAGTGATCTTTAGTCTCTTTTAGAAGTTGTTCACCACAAATTTGAACTAAGAAGGATTTTACCCGGAATATGAGATAGTACTTGGAGAAACTTATCTGCATTTGCCTTGCCACACAACTAACAAGTTATACCTAGTAAAGTTGTTGCCCTACCTCTGTCAAAAGCAAATTGAGTAACTCAAGGGAGGGGATTCAGGATGGCATTGGAAGAAATAAGGGCTAATAAGAAATAAGAAGTATCTTTAATGACTTACTCCGAACAGAGCCATGGTCTCAACATGCTGTTAAGGTGATAGATGTCACTGAGTTACCAACTGAAACAGCAGTTTTCTCACATCTTCTTGGATAATGTATTATCAATAAAGAAGAGGAGCCAAAAGCAGGCTGAGACTTTGGAGGATTTATGATTGCTGCAAGTATTGCTAGTAATAGTTACTTCATACAAGTAGTGTGAAAAAGCATTTAACCTCAGAGAAAAGAGAAATAGTAAAATTCAATGACTATGATTCAAAGGAGATCTGTAAAATAAATAGCAGAGTCCCACCTGTACAGGTGCAGCAGTATATTGGTGTAAAGGAAAAGATGTCTCAGTTTTAGTATGTAACTATATATATTAGATTATAACTTTAATTTTCTCAAGCAGTGATTAAGGTACCCATTTGGCTTCACCCCCTTCGTAGCCAGTTCACAGTATGCAGATGTGCCACATAATGCAGCCCAGGAGAATTTGTGTGTTAGTAGGCTGATGAAGTAACCTGTCTGCCCTTCTCACAAACTGCCTTTGGTGAATCAGTAGCATTGTAAGACCTAGAAAGACATTTGTCTTTTGCTATATTTGCAAAGTTTAGAAGGAATGCTCAAAGGCAGAAGGAAGCCAGGTTACGGGGTGGACAGAGTGAGGCTGTCAATACTTTCAGGTATATATTGTATATTTCTATACCCCTTTCTTCATTTCCAGAAAAGTTTGTTTATATTATTCCTAATCATTTAGCCCAACATACAAAAAAAAAAATATTTAAAAAAAATTAAAAAACAAACAAACAAACAAAACAAAACTAATCTTCGAGGGTAAAAAAAAGTGTGAGCTTTCACAGTTTTTCCATAACATTAAAATAACTTCGAAATTATTAAGTATTTACAGAGTCTTCAGGTACTACTTTAATTGTTGTTATTTATTTCATGTGCTATTTTAACTGGAAATTTTCAATTGATACATTTACCACTCATTGTGTCAGTCTTACACAACGCTAATCAAGGCAAGTTTCTGTGAAAGGATTCCATAATATATTGCTATGAAAAATAATACATTAGATCCACAAGAATAAAGCTGTGATTGATGAAGCATTTACTTATATGGCTATAAGCATAAATTGTTATATGAAAATGAAACTGCCTTTAAACAAGTAAGTGATCCAATCCATTCTAAACACAAATTCTTAAAAGGGGAAGGTCTTAGATGTAAACCAAATCCCTAATCTTCTGACCATACACATGTTTAAACACATTAAGTTTTTGAGAAGGCAGTGACACAATTTTCCAGCTATTTAAGTCACTAAGACCCAGTCAGCTTGGAAGGTCATCACCAAAACCCTCTCTTCTAACATGAGTAGTTTTTGGCTTAGGCTCCTTATAGGATTTGTTTTGACAGATAACAACCACAGAGTGAAATGACCAAATATAAAGTTTATTCTTGATACGAAAACTTAGACAACAAATGCAGTAGTTTCAAAAAACCAGAATTATTCCTGACAATAGCTGCATAGAAGCAATGCAGTCGCAATGTCTTTCCTGAGCAAAACAGCACTCTGGTCCTCAATTTTCCAAGCTTGTTTGGCAGGTTCTACCTGTTGGGAAAAGTTCCTCTTGATGCTTTCTCCCAAGAGCACGGCTTCTGCTCTCTCAGCATTATTGCCCAGGCTTTCCTCGATGCTCACTATGCAGAAGAAGGAGCCACAGTTTTGGATCACAGCAGCGTAAGAACAACACTCAGTTCCTGCAGTATCAACCAGTCCTTTATTTCAGTGAAACTCCTGATTTACACCAGCACAGAATAGGTCCTCCTCTTTTAAGTCCGGAAAGCTGATTATCTTTCTCCTACCTTGGTATGCAACTACTCTTTCTGCGTTACTGGGATAATGTTCAAACCTGTTGCACCCTTCATTTTATGGGTTCCTTGTTCACACGTGTCCTTTTGCAAGAAAACAACTCAGAGTCAGAAAAAGAAAGCACAAACTCCATGCTGTGCAGAGCTCTTATTATCAAAACATTAAAAACCAGAAAAAAACAACACAGTGTATTTGCAAGGACCTATCCCTAGATACAAGTATGTTTCAAATTAAAGACTAGAAATGACTGCAACACAAAGAATACTTTCCTGACTATAAAATCTGGTAAATGCATGTCTTTTACAGATACATCTATTGCATTGTATTTTAAAGTGGACAGGTTTCATGTTTTCAGCCACATATTCTTGAAATTGTTTCTCTGACTGTAAGCATAGTATTTTTCTTTTTAAATCTTCGACTTGCCTAGACACTTTCTCTTTTCCAATATTACCCTTGCTGGTATTAAAACATACAATGTAACATAACTTCCTAACAATGCCTTCTACTTTTCCACTGTGATTTCCTGACTTGTCAGAATCTTTCTAGGTACAGTTTCCCTTAGGCTTGTAGAAAAAAAAGGAATTGTAACTACTCCAAAATTGACAGGGTTTATATGTATATATTTATGCCTTGTATATATCCTAGACTCCTGGTCTGCTTGCTTGCCAACGTGATTGATTGACTGTGTCCTGAAAGTTGTTTATAACCACCGCCAGGCCCCGTATCGGTACAGATCTGCAAACGCCCAAAGAAAACCCAGCGCCCGGTGATCTCGCGGTTGGCTCTGTTCCTGCAGCCTCAGATAGGAGTGCTGTTACGGCGGCGCTTGTAACTAACGCCGCCGGAGAGCTGCCCTTCCTCCTCCGCCGCCTCCTTCCCCTCCATTCCCCGGGCAGCAGCGGAGCCACCGCAGCCGCAGGGATTGGCACGGCCGCCGGCCGCGGAGGGAAGCGAAGCGAAGCGGCCCTCGAGGATTGCCAGGGCGACCGGGAAAATTAATCAGCTTGCCCTTGCTTAGGCTCCGAGGAGGCGGAGGGATGGCATGGGGGGGGGGGAGGGGGGTGAGATGGGGTTTGGTTTTTCTTTTCCTGTTTCAGGAGGGTCCCCTGTTCCCCCAGAGTGACAACCGGGTCACTTCTCAGCCGCGTCACCTAGAACAAAAATAAAATGATGAAAAGTGAATTGCCCGCGGATTGAGAAGGCTTCGTCCTACGCTTTCTTTATGTTAAAGCCCCGAGCCGAGCCCCGCCCCGCCTGTCTCCACCTGCCAAGACGCAGGGCCGGGAGGATCCCTCCCCTACCCCCCATCCGGGGGTCTTTTCCATGTGGATCCCATTATCATCATTTGCTTCTGGTATAAGAAGGATTAAGGCGATTAGAATGAAAATAATTAAATGATTTTTTCAATTCACCCCTTCACCCAAGGGGAAAGAGAGGGGGGGGGAGAGAGACACGGAGAAATCTACCTGGAGAAACAGAGATAGGGGCTGTGATTCCCTTTTGAAAGGGGTAACTTTTAAAGGAACAAAAGGAAAAGGGGGAGCCCTCGGAACCGTCAAGTGTTTTCCAAACACTAGATTAATGTTGGCCAGATCTTTGTTGCAAAGTGGCCCTGTTTTCAAATGGGTTTTTCAGCTTGTAATTAAGTCCCACCACTGAATAATGAAATCAAAATAAAAACAACAAAAAAAAATTCTCAGACGCTTCGGGGTTGTGTTGTTATTTTAGAGGTGGGAATGTGAAAAAGTCTTCTGGGGGTGGAGTAGTTTATTTCTTTGTTGTTGTTGTTTGCTGGTTTGGGGTGGTTTTTTTGTTGTTGTTTTGTTTTTTCTGCTACAAGCAAAATTCCTCTATTTCATCATATGGAATACAGCCATAATCCTGACTAAAGGATTTAAGCATTTAAAAATAACAGACGGCTTTTAATCCGATAAAGAGATAATAGTTTGGTCAGCTTCTCTCCTTTTTTCAATGAAAGTGCTCTAACTTTTATCTGCTTATAACTGCTTATATCCATATGAACACACACACACACATTTTGTGTTCGTTTAGGTATCTTTATAAATCCGTACATACTTCAGTATTTACTGTTTTCGTTTGCACTAATAAAATTTAGAGATCAAATCCATGTCCTAGAAAAGGCAAAAATTCAAGGTTTAATTACTTGCAAGTGTCTTTACTTTTTTCTATTTCTCTCTTTTTTCTTGCTTGTTTTTTTTGTTGGGTTGGAGTTTTGTTTTCATTTTTTCCCCAAGGTAACCTTAGTATTCCAGAATATATTAAAATACAGTTGTCCACCTGGGGAAATTCGCGTGAGATCTTTTCAGAGACGAAAGGAGACGGTCTTTTCAAGGACAGTGGAAGTTGCTCTGATGGTCGCGCCATCTGATTTTCCCAGCTGTGCCTCGGTGCGTGCCATCCCTGTGGCGGGGTGGGCCGGGAAGCAGGACAGAGACTGCCGGCAGCGCTGCCTCGCCACAAAACCCCCCTCCGCCTTTGCCCGGAGAAGCAAAGTTACTCCAACCAGTCAAACGGGCAGAGAGAGCGACATAACACATCCCTTCATAGCTTACAAGGAACTAAATTAAAATTTTACCCCCACCCCTGAAAGGACCGGCGCTGATGGAGGAGGAAGGCGAGCCGGACATATGCAGAAAATGCGAAGTTTACAGCCTTAATGCCTCTGTACCTGAAGGCACAGCGCCAGAGCGGGTAATTCCTTTTACTAATTACTTGACAATAAGCAGATCAAAAAGAAAATCTCGTAGGAAGGACTTCAGGATCTGCAGGGGAGAGTAACATCCCTGTGCTCCCTGCATACCCGAAAATCCTAACGTAAATATTGTGGACGCTCTGCTCTCACCGGCTCTAAACACGTCTGCCCACAGGCAACTCCGCGGTTTGGTTTTAAAGGTTCTTCTGCAGCTGGAAAATTGCTCTGCGGGGTGCTGTTATTTTTAAAGTAGTAGATATTTAAGGGTGAAATTAAAGTATAGACGTTTCTTTGAATCAATGAGGAGGAGAAATCCCGCTTGTTGTCAAAAGCTAATTCTCAGCTATTACAGAAGCTTGTAACTTCAAACATTTTTTTTTTCCTCTATAAATGTTATTGGCCTGCTATCATAGTTACTAAAAATGTATCCGGCAAATCGAAGGCTGAAACCCGGCATTCATTTGGCATTAACTCCTTTAGTAAATACTTGTTACTACCGCGTAGCGCCCTTTGCCCGCTGGGTCTCGCCGCCAGCCCGGCAGTGTAATTCCTACCCACCGAAGCGGTCATTAATGCCCAACCTGTGCCTGCGAGGCGCTTCTCAGTTACCAATAAAACCTTTACTGCGACTCGCCTCGAAGCGTCTTGAGAGAGCGCTCTGGTAGGCGCCCGGTGCTGAGCGCTGCTCTGCCTAATGCCTCCCTTCCTGATCGTATTACCGGCCGCTCCCCCGGTACTATTTATGGGCAATAAAAGCTCCCGCAGGCCCCAGCCGGGCCGGGCTCTCCTCCGGTCAGGACGTAGAGCAGGTGACCGAACGCGAGGTTTTTCTTTTTCCCGGTTCAAACAGAAACCTGCTCGACTTTCCTGCCCTTCATTTCTTCATGAAGTCACGCATGGAGCTTCGGAGGAGGCGCGGAGTACCCGCAGAGGCCGACAGCAAAGGGCCACTGGGCAAAGCCAGCGGAAGGAGGACGAGAGGCGGAGGGGCCGCCAGCGAGAGCGAGCAGCGCCGGCCGGGCCGTGCCTCCGCGGGGACGCGCAGCTGCCGGGGACAGGGCGGCGGTGCTCCCGGGATGCCAGCAGCCGCCTCCCCACGGCAGGTCAGTGCCGTTCACAAAACGACGAGAGGAGGGAAAAAGAGAGAGAATGAAAAAAATAGACATATTTTTAAAAATCACAAACACGCAGAAAAACTCCCACAATAAAACAAGCCACCAGTCCAAACAAGAAGTTCAAAACAACAACACAACCCCAACAGAGACCAAATCTCATTTACCTTTCGCGGCGGGGAAGGTTGCTATGATCCTCCCTTCTGGCGGGATGGGGTCTCCTCGGAGATCCCCGTGTCCCCCGGAATGACACAAAGCGCGTGTACCCCGCGGCGGCCCCCGCACACGCTCCCCGGGCTGGGGCTCGGCCTCGCAGCCGGGCCGGGTCCCCCCGCCCCCGCCATATAAGGCTCTCCGGGAAAGCCCTGGAGGATCCGCCGGTGCCAAGCGCTGTCCCCGACGCTTTGGGTCACCCGACCCCGCCTCAGCTCCTTAAACACGGGGAAACCCTCCTTCTCCAGCAACGCCCTGATGGGTTTGGTGTGTTTTCTGTTGTTGGGGTTTTTCTGTGGGTGGTTTCATTCCCCCAAGGGTATGTACCGGGGCTGAGCTCAGCCAGCCCCTCCCAGCCAGCTGGGGCTCCTCGGTCACCCCCAGGGCCGCGGGAGCCCCGGCGCTGCCGAGGCGAGGGTCAGGCGCTCGGCCGGAGCGGCGGGGCGGCAGAGACCCGTCTGTCTGCTGCGCGTAGGAGTCAGGCTGGATGGAGCCCTTCCTTACACAGACATTTGATTTAAATGTGCCTCCGGGGAAATGCTAAAAAGCAACTTTAACAGGGAGGAGGGGGGGGGGGGAAATCAAAAGAACACCCAATCTGAAAGCTGACAGGAGCTAAAGACAATAAATACGTGTAGGGATGGGAGAAAGAGTAAAAGTAAATAAATCTCGGTTACCTAATTGAAAGGCAGAAGAGAGGCCTTTGTGTACACAGGGCTTCAGGGAGAGGAAAGCCAGAGCACAGGGAAAGGGGGGAGAGCTCAGGGGCTCCCTTGGTCCTGCGGGCGGGAGATTTCCTTCGCCCGGCCGTCTCCGCCATCCAAAGACAGACAGAAAGAAAGAGGAAAACGCGCTAGGAGAAGCCCAGTAACTGGAGCGAAAGGCTGAGCTGCGCGGAGAGCTGTCCCACTGCGGGGAGGGAGTCACAATTCCCAGTGGCGCTGGAGAGGAGTGGGAGAGGGACGCTCCTGCAGCGCCAGCGGCAAACTGGCAATGAAATTGGAAAGGTGCAAACAGGCCTGGTGAAAAGAAATAGCACTTTTGGAGTATTTCTTTTTAAACGAGGTGCCTTGGCAAGTATATTTGCACACGTTTCTCTGCCAAAGGATCAAACGGGGCCTCCAAAACCGTTTATATTTAATTATTTGTGGACAAAGCTGAAACTTTGTCATTCCAACCTAGTATGATAATTGACTGAAAAAAAATCTCAAGTCTTCTTGGCGTCTCATGTACAAGGACAAGTTTTTCTCCCTGCATTTATAATCAATACCCAATAATTCCCCAAACGTGAAGTGTAATGGATATGATCAAACCATTTCCTTGGAACTGTGTATTCACAGTGCACTTGTTTGAAGAATTTAGCTCTTTAACTTGAGGGAGTGCATAATACCAAAGGATGCTGTGGACACATGCTTTCATGTAAACACATGCAAATCAATCTTATTCCTTCTGTTAATCCCTCGTTCACCCACAGTAATAACAACTGTGATTAACAACTCCAATTTTATATCTCTTAGGTTCTCCACGTGAAAATATACTGATGACCTGCAGTTTGCAGCGTTATTACTACATGCAGAACAACTCTCAAACATTTATTTTCTAAAACGTGACATTTCAGGTACCCCTCTCCCTGGTATCAAGAGGCGCCTTTCCCCACCACTGCCAAATTTGTTTGCAAAAATTCAGCCTCTTTACAAGTCAGCCTCTTCCTGGACACTGATTCCAGCATCATTTTCATAAAAACATCATACTGGTAACTCCAAAGACTGTACAACCTGTTCATTCATCTGTTTCAGTTAAGGAAAAAAAGCAGTCTGTTAACAGATTGGTCCTGAAATTCAATGTGCATATATACATATTTCTAACAAATACCAGTACATTTTCTGATTCCTCCCTTGTACATTGTGGGTGCAGTCAGAAGTGTCTTTTACAACTGCTGTGGAATATTCTTGATGTGCAGGTGCATATCTGGGTTGAAAAGGGCCTATTTACTGCCATTAACTCTATCTGGAGTCATGAATACACTGCTAATTAGATGGTGCAACTGCGGAAAAGTAATGGCCTCTCAGCTTGCTCTTTTTTGTCATTACAACTGTGACTGTAGAAAGTCTTCAGAAAAGTAACTATCACCTTCATCTACTGTCATAATTTCCTGTCATCTTAATTTTCCAGTTACCAGAAATAGTGTTTTGAAAATGCAGTTTTCCTGTAGAAATACAAAGCTGATAAGATAATAATTTTTAAATGCAATTTAGTTTTAAAAACTATGTCCCCGTCTCATGAGATAAAGAATGGAAAATACTTAAGGTGACTGTTTAAAAAAATTTAAAAATATTCTTCTTACTCCATTTCTCATATATCCACTTTTTAATCCAACTTTTAAAAGTAAAGTGTGAATTTAATTTTCAGTTCATTTATAAGATTTAGTTATGGAAATGTTATCAGACTACTTGATGAGCAGACAACTATAGGCTGCAAGAGATCCCATTAGTGGCTTCCAGTCCTCCTCAGGGAGCATAGCAGCAGTTGTTCAGTAGTTAGCAACATTAATCAGTAGTCTACATCCCACAGTTTAAAGCAGTGAATAGGTAAGGTAAACACATATAAATCTTCATGTCTTAGAGAGAAATCTTGCATTAGTTTGTCATATGAAAGGGCAAGAAAAAGAAGGTGAAGAAAGCCTTTTGAGGCTCTGTTGTCAATATGGAAATTTTCCACACTAGTCCTAGCAGTAGGTGAGAGAGTAGCTGAAGCACTGGCTGCTGTGAGTGAGAATTAGCACTTCAGGCAACTGAAAAGGACAAGGTCAACAGAATGCTCACAGCAGACATTTTATGCCTCAGGAAGAAGTCAAGGGAGAAGTGGCTACTTGTAGGTAATTGTAGTGTCAGTATGGCTATGGCTATCAAAAATACGTTTGCCTCCTATTTTTCTGAGAGGCCATTCAGATTGGCTTTGAGTCCCCGTCAATGTCCCCAGGCGGTCCCTTTCTGCTCTGTGTGGTGCAATGACAAATCTGGGCACAGGACACTACATGAGGTTTCCCAGAATACTGCTTATTTCTCAAAGTAATCTGATCTGCTGCCTCACCTTCTAAGTTGGTACCATTGTGATTTCTCTTCTTGCACCTGCTCTACTGAAATATACAGCAAAAGAGGGATGAAATTTTGAGAGTTAGCATGAAAGCCATTTTAATGGCTGGACTCTTCATCTTCCTGAAGTCAGAAAAATTCTTGATTTGATACAGCACTTACTAGATACTGGAGGGTTGATTACTAAAATGGTTACATAGGAATCTGCAAAATAAAAAGACACAGCCCTACTCTCTATGTTTACACTGGCAAGAGGGTTGTGTTTTATCATCTAACTTCATCCGCACTCTGGACACTTGCTCTCAGGGGCAGGCACTGAAATTTCTTAGTCAAATGGAGACCCAAGCTCATTGCCCGACATTATGTTGCTGAGAAATCCAGGGGCAGCTACTTCATGTTGCAGTCAGCATCAAACTGGAAAAAGCAGAGCAAAAGTGAGGCTGTGTGCCAGAGACGGACTGAGGTGCTCTGTGAGTGTGGAGCAGTGTGAAAGCTTGGGCAGCACCAACAGCAGCTGGACAAGCAATTGTGGCCCTACTTTGGGAAAGAAAAAGGCAGAGTGCCAGATGGTAGTCAAACAGGAGAGCTGAGATCTAAACAGAAATCTTAAACAAAACAACAAAGCAAAACAAAACAAAACCGTGTATAAGCAAGAAGCCTTTTGGAGTAACAGATTTCATTTAGAGGTATTAAAAAAAAAAAAAAAAGAAATTGCCTGTGGTGTCTCTTACTTTTCCAACGGGCATATTTTACCAGATACCTGCAACGAAAATACCATAAAACATTACCTAGCTTATTCAGAAAGCCACTAAGGGGAAAAAAAAAAAAAAAAGCTTTCTTCAAGGGGAGTTTGATGTGCTGTTTAGCCTGCTCTGTCATTTTTCTTGTCTCTCTTCATAATCTCTATGCAACCCAGAAACAGCCAGTAAAAAAGAGAGACCCTCTGCTTGTTTAATTACTTCCTGAAAATTTGACAACTACTACTTCGGTCTCATTGGATAATCTACTTTTAAATTACCTAGTCTTTCAAAGACAGCATAATTTGAGTACATTTACTTCCCTAGCTATACATCATGCCTATCAAAATTAAATGCTTCCAACATACCAATGCAGTGTTTTAACATTTCACTTTTGTATGTGAAGTGAATTTACACATTTAACAGTAAATCTAACTTTTTAACAGATTTTTATACCTTTAGAAGTAAAGCACAGTTAGAAATGGATTTTTTCTGATGACAAAGTAAAATTATATTAAAAATTACAGCAGTTTATAAAATGCAATGCTTGGTGTCAAATTTTGTGGTAATTAAAAGTTTTTTTCTTTATTCCTACTTAAGACAAAACCTATTTTGCTAGTACAACGAATTTCTGAACAAAATATGAACACAGGCATAACTCATTGAGTATGCATTTTTGCTCTACATATAATCAAAATTATAAATGTTATCTCAAAAGAATTCATATGATTTTCCTCTGATTTTTTAAGACTTCTTTTATCAAAGCAATAAAATTATTTACAGACATTTAAAATACACTGTTCAATGTTCTCCTTTAGCAGACTATTCAACTGCCATTTTAACTGGTGAATATGTAATTTTCCAGAAATTCTGTTTTTCTGTGATCTGTAAGAGAATTTTTATTTCTATATCAGAAAACAGAAAATTATCTTAACAACATGTATTGATTATCACCAAAATATGCAATAAGCACGTATTGAGGGTGCGGTCTCTGCAGGGTGTGTGTGTTTTTCAAAGCTGAAAGACTACCCCACACAGTACTAGAATTCCTCCTGTAGAGAAACGGGAAGTGAAAAGCAGTCACAAAAACAGACCTCTCCCCCAGATATTAGCAGCGTTTTTGAGCATTCCTCTCTCAGGAAACCCTGAATTTGAGGTTGTTTTTTTGTTTTTCTTTTGTTTGTCTGCAGTGACACATGTCAATAAGCCCTGTTTTTAAACGAGAGTAGTTTTAATTGCAGGAATGCATGCAGATCTCATGGTGGGTCCTGTTGGTATAGGCACCACATGTGTGTGCATGCATGCAAGCCAGAAGACTGTCTACAGCACATGTGCAGGTCAAGCCAACATGAGCAAAACCAAAAGCAAAGGAGGTAAAGAAACAGCACGTAAAAAAGAGGAAAAAGAAAGAACCCCCCCTTGCTTCTAAATCATCACAAAGACTGCAATATCCTGTTATCTGTTGTAGTAAATTCATATACAAAAATAAAGAAACAAATGTTGCCCTTCTGTGAAGGGAGATAAAAAAGATTGATTCTTCAAAAAGGAAAAATAAAAATCCAGAGGAGAGAAGAAACACACTATACTCAAGAAAAGCACAAACTAACTGACATAACATTTAAGCAGCCCAAAACTCTTGATATTGTCTGTTGAAGTTGTCTTATGGAGCAAACACTACAGGCAGGAGATGAAAGGCAAGTAAAAGCCACCGTATATCTGGTTGCCACAAACTTGTTCCTAAACCATGCCATTGACCTAGTGAAAATCAGATTTCTATGCTGACCTTAATTTATCTTTCCCTACTACAGAGCTAAAAGGGACTAAAAAAACACCAAATGAGTATACTTTTTTGTGGAGTCTATAACAAATGCATTTTATCTTAAAGAAAGAATACTACTCACCAACGATTAGTCTTGATTTAAAATATCCATCCTGAATACCTCCTTAATTCTGTTATTATGGATACCAAATGGTTAATTAGGTAGATACAAGAAAGCCAAAAGTGTCAAGTTATAACATTAAATGATGATATAACAGCAACACCACTTCAAACACCAGTATTTTTTAGTTTAATGTCAAGGAATTAAAATCAGTTACCTACCTGTTTCTAAAATTCCGGTTTTTGATTTCAATGATTTGCCAGCTCAAGTTTCCTCCTCTCTCATATCCTAAACACATTTAAATGTTCAGGAAATATTAAAAAATTACAAATCTTATTAAAACTTTTGAAACTTTCACTGAAATACCTTATAAAATAAGGAATAGTATGCACAAATAAATCTTCCTCCTTTCTCTATTCCAGGTTTACAGCGAAACTTGTGAAGTGAAAACTGATACACAAGAAAAATTTTAGGCACTATTTACAGAACTCACAAGAATAATCTTTGGAAACAGGAATATTTGGAAAGAATGACAATAATCAACTATGAATAGGTTAAGAAATTTTAAAAGTTAAGGCTGCTGAACAAAATCATCAGAGGTATATGCCTGTGGTTGAACTCTCAGGATCTTACTTAGCCCCCTAATGAGGTCTGGCCAACAGTTCCCAGTGTTAGTGGAAAGTGTCCTGCACATTTGAAAACTGCAATACTTATTGAACTGCCTGAATAAGGTGTTTGGTTTGGCAGAGGGCACATTGAAGGCAGGGAGTCACCCTCCATATCCTAACATTTGAACACACACTTTCAGTGTGGTTGGTCTGCTCCCGTTCATAGCTGATGCTATATTTTCTGTGGGTAGCACAGTAACAGTTTTTACTCTTACATGTTATTCAGTGGCACACAGAGATTGGCTCTGCTTCCAGATGTTTTATTATTTTTGTTTTATTTTAGCGTGTTGATCAACCTAAGTACATTAAAAACACAAACCAAAACGTGCTCATTTATTTGAATGTAGCAGATTTTGATTGTAATTATTTGATTTTGCATAATTACTGTCAAACTTAGAAAATAAACTTCAAATTTCTGTGAAAATATAAATTATGCTATTTATTTATTTATTTTGAAGAGTGTTTTGCTTACTATCCCATGTTTGCATAATTTTTAAGGTCAGAACAGTCACAAGAGAATTAAATCACTTTTCTGAATGAAGCCATGCTCACCAGTGATTTATAAAAACGGATTAGATCTTAAAAATCAATCATTACAAATGAAAGAATTCCAGATGACATCCCACCTGGAATTAATATCTAATTAAGTCCTACAATCTCAAAAGGAAAAAATAAAACTTCTTTAGTGACTTATGCACTGTACCTGGCATTTTCAACTTCTCTTATATAGAAGCTCTTATATAGTAGCTGTCATTCAAGATCTATACTTTTGCTTCAGTATCAGCTTTCAAATTAATGTTACACTGGGTATCCCTTTAAAATAATAACTAGCCACTCCTAAACTTCTGATCCATCTTAAAAAGGTTGTAACTAAAATTGATTTTCGTATAGAAGTTTTATCCAGAAGTTCTTAAAAATACCTGAAAAAATAAGTTGTTCTGATAGTGGTTTACAGTATAAATAAATAAAAGTATAAAAAGTGGATATTTCCTTTCTTGGTTTTTGTATGCTCTTGATTTTTTCTTGAAGCATTAGAATGTTATTTGATATCCTCTCCTTAGCATTGCAGGGCTGCTACACAACAGCATAAAAACAGTTTTCCCGACATAAAAACAGTTTTCTCCACTTGAAATCTGTCCCTGTTACATGCACACTCCTTGGGCCAAGGCCCAGGTGTGAAACCTAGCTCTAGTGAAATACATTTCCAATGGTCATGCCAGAGCCAGCGTTTTGTAAAGAAAGTACGTTTGTAAGAGATATAAAGTTCCTCTAGAGATGGAGTGCCATGAAGGTAGAAACATCTCAGTTACTTTAGTCAGACAAGCCTTTCTTTATCCTTAGAAAAATAAAATGAAATAACTTTATAAGCAAATGTAATAAGCTCTGTCTAATATTGGGTGTTTTTTGACAATTTGCAATAAAAAGCCCATCAGGTGAGGTTCCTCTTCCCCTTAAGGCATTTCTTTTCACTTATTTCTTTTTGGCTTTGAAAAAGGGCAAGAATTATTTTTTTAAACAACTGGCTGCAGATTAAAATTAACACTGTACATTTCAATTATTGTCAAATCATCAGGGAGCCAAAAGAATTGGTATCTTTTTAATTAAAATATTTTTATCAGATAACCTAAGCCTCTCAGGCCATATATTTGATTTTAATTAAAAAAAATTCTGCTTGTGATCATTGTTCAGAATTAATATACCAAATAAAATATGGGAAGAAAGGAGGTAAAGGGAGGTTATATAGTGTTACCTGATAAAAGGAGACAGTAATATTTAAAATGAGGTAAGTGTTACACCGATTTATGATGTATTTTATCTTCTAGAGAAACCCTAGTTTATCGTAGTGTCGTTCAGTTCGAAACGTCAGCTGTATATCTTTCTGCTTTTGAATGTAACTCCAGGTTGAAAGGAAAAGGTTTGCAGTGATGTGATGTATAGGCAGATCAAAAGCTTGGCATTTTTTCTGACATAATTCGCTTTGATATTGAAATATTTTTGTTGTCATAAATACATAAATATTATAAATATCTTATAAATATCTTGAAAGAATATTAATTAATAACACTTAACATGCCTCTCATCTTCATGGTGCTGTACAAACATGTATGAATCAGAAAGGATGAAATGTTCCTTTTGTTTTAGTCCTCACTCAAATTATCCTGTAAACATCCTCATCACTAACCCAGTAAGGATTATACCAGAATTTGTATATTTTTTTCAAAATGAAATCAAAATATCTTCCTTCATACTCTGCTTTCCTTTGTATCATAAAATATCTGTATCAGGAGCCTTGCCAGTACCAAAAAAAAAAAAAAAAAAAAAAAAAAAAAAAAAAAAAATCTAGTTTGTAAGATAACAGGGCCAAGCAAATCAGCCTCTAAATCCCACACTTAATCTAATCACTGAAAAGCAAGGTAGCAGCCCAGCACCAGGCTAACCTGAGTGTTGCAGCTGGGAAACACAGCAGGGAAAGCAGAAGTGGCTCTTGGCATCAGCACCATGCTGTGCACAAGATGAAAATGCTTTGGCTTTTAAGGGTACTAGGGAATGTTTAATTAAAACATTTTTTAAACTAAAATTATATGCTAACCAGGATTCAAGAGCTGCTGTGACTGAAGGAGAAAAAAGATGTCACCAACCTGCGGTTGAGCAGGATTTAGCTTCTTTCAAGGTAGCAGTTCCTGCCTTCCATTGGCTTCCAAATACTGAAGAAGCAATGAGATGTCACTTCTTGGTAAATGCTCACTAAATACACTGCTGGTTCTCATCTCCTAGGATTGTACCAGTTGATCATTTACCATTCAAAATCACAAATATCATCGATTTCTGACCCTAATGCTTGAAGGCATTTATGTATCCCATTTATTTCTCTGTTCGTACCCATATATCCAATGGAGACTACATTTCAATTTTCTTCATAGATTTAGTAGTATACACACACTTCAAACAAATTAACTGAAGGAAAAAAATATGATCTTCACTTGTACTGTCAGTGAGTTATTTTGTTCTTTGTAAGCTAAGCTAGTCCCCCTGAGCACCATTGTTTATTTCCATTTACAGAAATTTGTAGGATAATGTAGAGTGTAGTCTAAGGATTATAGCAGCCTGACACAATTGTCAGCACAATTTATTAAAAAGTGCCAGCCTGAAGTCTCGTGATCTTCCACTTTTCATCCTTAGAAAACAACTTTTGGTCTAGGTTAGAGTATTTTTTTCTTTTATATACTGCTAAATTTTTAGCTCTCATAGCTTGTTCCCAGAGTAAATGAGATAATACTATTTTAATCTATAAGCCATTAAAATATTTGCCTCATGAGACTTCAGGGTCTGGGCTGTACACTTTAGTGCTAACATCTCAAATGTAACTACGAGAAAAAAAATCATTGTTAAACCAGAAGGATTTGTTTTATTTTCACTCTAGGAAAAAAAAAAAAAAAAGTCAAGCAAAAAAAATCCACAAAAACCCCAACAACAACAAAAAATCCCCACAACAGATTTTTCCAACTAAGGAAAAGAAGAAACTTCCATAAATCTGCCAGGGACTCAGCTCACAATTTAAGCTCATCTTGATGGCTAAGGAATTAATAAATAACTGTTGAGCACTCATATACATTCTGGGGATTTAAATTAACATAATTTAGGCAGCAGGGTTTTATTTATGCATATTCAATCCCTTAGCTTCTCATTACATCAACTTGTTGGATCCATTGGGCCCATTCCAAACCAGTCAAATGCAAAAGGAGGGTCTCCTATCAGCTTCGGGTGTTTTGGATTTGTCCTGTTGAAGAAAACAGATCTTGAAGATGTTTTCAGACTTTCTCTTGGAGAGGCTCAGATACCTTGGGAGTTTGGAACAAATTTATAGACACCACTTTAGGCTTTGTTTTTTGTCTGTTAATCTTCCACTCAATGGCTTTCAGCTTATCATCTGAATCATTTATGCACACACCGAGGCAGATGCACATACATGGATACACACAAAGATGTAGAGTGTGAAGACTTATGTAGAAAATTAAGCATTTGCTTTTCTGTTTCCGTTTCATTATTCTGAAAAGGAAAAAATATCTACTTTCTTTCAAAGCTTCTCAGGACAAAAAAGAATCTTGAAAGATACAAATCAGAGCAGTGACCGAGTTCATTACTGATCTGACAATGAAACAGAAGGGATCCCTTGAGTCTCCCTTCAGTGGGTTGGTGTTAGAGAAACATCTCTTTGTCTTCTGTTCACTAAGTTTCTATCAAGCTAAAAATATATTTAGAAATTTGCAATACTCAGTATTTCACTGGCAACAATGTACAGTTTATTAAAAATATTTAAATACCAAAGAAACAAAAAAATATATGTTTGTACAGGAGCCAAATTACTCTATCTTTTCTTTACTTTTCCGCTTTCAGAGAGAAGCATTATGCTTTTCTGAAACACTGTGCTGGCGTGGTGAAAAAAAGAGAACAAATACATTAACAGGATCTCACTTTTCCTTTGTTCACTGTCTTAGCAAACTGACCCTGGAGTTTTGGCAGCTAAGGTATATGGAAGGGAAGTTTGCAGACAAACCCCACTTTTGCCAACAGGAGTTGGGTGGAAGACAAATTTACAGGCCAGATTGGTCCTTCATAATTGACTGGGGTGTACAAATTATAAGGGACTCCAACATGCACATCAAAAGACACCATGAATCACCAGGGACAAGGATAATTTACTCTGCACAATTTTGAAAGGAGAGTTTTGACTGACTTTTACCTTTTACCATAAAACACTCTTTCTCTTGTGTTCTTCACTATTCATTTATTCATAGCATCCTCCAAACCAAAAAAACCCCACAAGCCTCAGACATTCAGCACTACGGTAGCTGTCGTCAGCCCCGACACTTTATCACCTGTGCTTTACAGAAGGTGAACCTGGAGCACAGAGTCTGCCATTTACCACAGTCAAACGAGAAAGTAAGAGACCTAAAAATAAAGCTTCCTCTCAAGCCTCCTATGACCAGCTGCCAGGGCTCTAGGTGCAGATCTCAATTTTTCCAGTCACATAGTGTGCCCTTAGAATCAGAGGGCAGCAAAGAACCTTTCTCATTTAAATCCATTACAATCCCAAGAAAGAGAATCTTTGACTTGTTTGCTATGCTTCCCTTGACATACTGCCTCCAGGGCAATGTTCAAAATGACCTTACATAACAGTTTACATTCATAATCCATCACTGCAGAGGGAAATCAAAACAACAGACTCTTTCCCGCTTCATTATGAAGGGCTGCTCTTGTTCTATGTTGTGTCCTTGGGAAAGAACCAGTGATGAAGTCAGATTAGAACTATAAAAAACACAGAACACCCCCACCCCCAAAAAATAACCTTTGTACAGTGTGCATTTGCAAATTAGCTACGCCTTGGCAATGTGCATTTACAAAGTAGTTGCAAAAAGCAAGTGGCTAAAAAATTAATAAACCAAATTTTCCTCAAAACTCAAAGGCCTCCTAATGCCTATCAAATTACAAATCTCACTGAAACTCCTCAAGTATCACTTTTAGAAGATTTTTAAATATTAATGTATGTTGGTTTTATACATAAAATTTACATTTTTTAGCAAAGACTACATTTAATACAGATTTCTCTTCCCTTCCAAATTCTTTCTTCAACTGTCAATATAATATTTCAGAATCTTGCAAAACAATGTTGTTACTTACCAGAACAGAAGAAATCTCTTAACTTGCTGACAATGAAAGCCCCCTTCATTTTACTTGTCAGTCCAATTAAAAAAAAATTCTTACTTCAGAAAGTGAGCGAATAAACAAACATGACACAGCAGGTTTAGAGATAAGAACTCAATAAATTGATAAAAGCCTTGAATTCTGTGGTATTTTTACTATCACCAGATCTAAAACAGTTTTGCTAAACAGCTCCCCTTCTTTAGTGAGAGAAACAAGGATGGAAGCTGTACAATAACATTCAGTGCTTCTTGATAAATAGCAAAATAGCTCAGTGGAAATGTTCAACCTCTCTATGATTAAAAAACAAACCTTTAATGTAGTTTTTGTTTACTGTGTAATAAGTGCAGCGTTGGAAGTTGTTGCCAAAGAATCATTGGAACAGGCATCACTAAGGCAGTGTCAGCCAGCCAGCTCTTTGAAAATGATTCAGTTCCCCTAGTCTTATGACTAAAATAATATGCAGTGGCTCCAGCCCGAAGCCTGGTTAATACATCTGTCCAGAACACATAATTACTTGGTCATAACATTTCCCCGGCCACCAGCCAACAAACCAATCAGCATTTCTTCTTAACTCACTAGAATTTTTGCTGTGTCAAACTGTTTGATCTCTAGGTAGTAAAAATGCAAAAAATGGAAGGACACTGCACTGGAAGGTTTTAATTTAACATAGTTTCTCATGGAAATTAAAACTGAAGAGAAACATGTTTTTGTTGACATTTCTAGAGTTGAGATTTTTTATTCTGCTGTGGGAATGATATTGACATATTAGTCTTGCAGCTTTTTTCTTATCTCTTCACCAGCTAAGATTCTGAAATGTAATCTCCCTTTCATTAATTACTTTCACAAAAAAACCCTCATGTTTATGAGAAAGTTAAATGATACCAGCAAATTTAACAGGCCACGATGTGTGTAACTATCAAGTTATCAACTGTACTTGTTTGTATGCACTGTGCATGGAAATGAAACTGAAAGAGGTGAAAAAGTCTGTAAATTTACACAGATGGTACTATCCACAGTTCTCTAAGCTTTATTTGCAAGTGAATATGTTTAATTTTCTGAAGCTTAGATTTGCAAACTCTGATCCAGTTCCTGAGGCACTTTGCACCTATAAAAGCTTCATATTTACTTCACCAGGACACAGGATCAGCAGAACAGTAGTGTTATACTTTCTTCCTATAGCATGTGCCAAAACCACTCTCAGGACAGTGCTCCATGGTATTTCTAAAGTAACAAAATAAATTGCTACATTTTCTACAGTGAAGAACTTAGGCATCACACTCAAACAAGCAACCTTAAAGAAACTGCATCATTTCCAGGTTCATACTATATTTATTGGCTTAAGTGCTGTAGTTTCACACAGTATCCTTTTTTTATCAGTGTCTCCAGACAAAGAAACACCTTTACCTCCTGGCCAACACTAAGACTTAAACGCACTACAAGAATACAAATAAAGAGCAAAGCCCTTTTCCTGTCCACATGGGCTATTAGTCATTTGTTCAGGTGAGTAAGAAAACAACCATTTTCCTAGTTTCCTTCACAAGATTTCACAAGAGCCACATCAGCTGCATTTACATTTTTTATTTTAAGAGTAGTGCATGGGAGAGCACAGTAAGGTTGCCTGGTTCATCCAAAATGGAAGATCAGAAGGAAGATGAAGCTCTCATCTGAATTCCATTATGGGTTTATCTCTCTCTAGGTCACAGAAGGAGGAAGGACTGGGAGAATCCCTCTTTCAAAAGGAACAAGGATGTGGTTGAAGTTGATTTTCAGAGAAACTCAGTTGCTTTCCTGTCACAGGCTTTGCTGTTTATTTCCTATTAGTATCAAATCTCAGGTTCAGCACCTTGTCTGTGCAAAAGTGGAATTTAAAACAGCTAAACAGCATATTCTGAATTCTTGGCATAATGCAAGACAGGGATAGTTAAATATGTCAAAGGTCTATACATATATTCTATGAGTGTTAATAATATCATGCATTTCAACCTTAACAAAGATTGTATGCATTTAGATGAAGAGAATCTGTGACAGTACTGAAAAATGGTTAATTATAACCAAAGGATGCCAAGGAATGGTGGGGTTCTTATCATGTGTACCAGCTTCTACTTGAAATCACCCTTACTTTCCCGTGTTTAAACATTCAAACTGTTATAGTTAAAAGCAAAGCAAACTCTTCACCACTCTTTGAGCAAAATAGGAAAATATTTTATAATTTTTGTGCTCCAGAGGATAATTAGAAAACATAAAGACTGGTGTCTTAAGTTTAGAAATGCCACAATAATATTGCCTGCATCTACCAGGCATGTGATCTACCCTCATCAGTTGCCTCTTCATGCAAGTGCACCTTTATCCAGCTTAAATTCTATCATCCTGCACTAGATTTTCAACAGGATTCTTGTATTATTTGGTGAGATCATGATACGGCATTTTTTATGTCTTCTGTATTTATTGTGTCTTTAACCATTCCACAGAGGCATGTTATTCAGCCTTGCTTTAAATACAAAGCTATGAACTTCATGTATATATAGCCACCTTCCTCCCTCACACCAAGAGTAATGGAGTACTTTGCAGATTTATTTTCATGCTACCTTACTATTAAGACCCATGAAATGACTGGGCTTTTTATCCTCACAGAGAAACAAAAAAATCCTCAAGAGAAGTCATAAATTTGTAAGACAATCTTCACGTACATAGTACAGTGAAAAGTTTGACTATATACATAGGTTCTCAATGTCAGCACTGAACAATTTCAGCAGTAGTAATCGAAGGCTCAATTCCCCTGGAAAACTGGTCACAGGTCTTTCATATTAGTTAAAATAAGAAACTATGAAAATAAAGTAAATATCTGAATGAGAATACCAGCATTTGTATGCTTTGATGTTTCCCTCATCTACAGAAGTGCAAACACCCAAAAATTCTCTTGTGTCCTCTAAATACGTCTGGGCCACGTTTACATAGCTAATGTCTAGGCACAATTTTTTTCCTGAAATGTTTATTACTCCTCACAGCATCATAAAATTTCAATAAGTACCACCTTGCCAAAACACCAACTAACTACAGGCACTGAGTTATCCATTACCCTCTGCACTAGCAGTGAGGAGAAGCACCTGGAATAAAAATTTCCCTCTGGAGATGCCTTTTTATCAGTTGTGAAGTTCAAAGCTAACATAACTGAAGAGTAAGGTGAAGGTAACCTTAGAATTGTCTCAGCTAAGGTTACTTCAGACAAAAGACTTAATTTCCATCCTTATGGGGTGGTGCGGTGCATCTAGACCAACATCTCACAGGATGCTTTGCTGAAGCATGACAACCACAGCAATCACCCACCTCTCCCTTTCCTCTGCTGCCACTCTTTCTAAAGGCAATATTTATCCTTCTGCTCAGAAAGGAAAATGAAAGCTGGTATGTGACAAAATGTACAGTATGATGCAAAGCATTTCATGTCATAGCAAAAACAGCTTAAAGCCAGCATGCCAGTGATGATATCATTCATGGACAACAGTTAATTTGGAAAGTGGAAGGGAGAAGCCAATATCTCTAGTGTGATGTGATTTTGTACTGAAAAGCCCTCACATAAATGCACACGTGCACAGGAATGGAATTGAAAGCACTTAGTTTGTGGACTGAAGACTAGAAAATGTATAGTTGGGAACCACTTTCCATTAGTTGGTAGATGAGCTATTGACTTTATTCCTTAAACCTGTTATTGAACCTCTATTAACATTTCCTGATTTTTGCAGTCTTAAGCAGCAAGCTCGATACTAAGAGTGCTTTCTTTTCCTCCTGGAATATGCATCTTTTCCAAAACATTTATCATAGTTTGCTCTGGTTAAAAAGAAAAATCTTTAATTACTATTAAATACACCTTTGACTGAATCCAGGCTACAGTGTAATAAGTAACTCTGTATTCTGGATGAACTCTAAAGGGCTTCTTACTGTTATATATTCATTCCTTCATCAAGACAATCCACTGTACTTCAGGCAGTATACATATATTGCAGTCTGTGTATATAGATGCTGTATATATTACTGCTTCCTTAAAATAACAAGCAGAGTCATGAGAAAATATAAAGAATAAAGATGAAAGACATAACTGCTTAGTTTGGAAATTAAACATAAATTAAGGTGGAAGAAATTCTCATTATTTACTTAGGGCCTGATCCAAAGCTCTTTAGAGTCAGTGGAAAGAACATCAACTGCACGAGGATTTAAAATGTGACACTACAGTTGAATGTTTTGAGAAAATGTCTGGGAAAGCAGCACCAAAAAAAAGCCTACTTAGAAGTGGGGAGGGAAAGGGCTTCCTGGATTATTTTACACCATTTTTACCTGTGGGACAGTCTTGATCTCAGCTTACAAGGACATGCATTTCTTTATTCCATCTGTGCAAGAGTGAAGCGTGCTATAACTTCATGGCACGGGATCAAGTGTAAGAAAGGGCTAGAACAGGAAATAGAATACCTTGGGTAATAGTCACACGAGCACTGCAGCTAGGGGAGGACACCTCAAACAATTATGTCTGTGACCTCTAGTGAGGTCTCAGCCCATTCTGCAGCTCGGGGCAGCAATCCATGCACCACAGGTTTGGGAGCACCACTGGCACACTGCACGTGTCAGGAGGCCCATGCTGCTGGAACAGGTGGAGATCAAAGAAAATAGCAACCAAAGAAAAGCCACTGCTTCTCAGGATTTCCAGCATCCCCTCCATCACTTTCTAACATTTCCACTGATACTAAACTGTGTATCCAAAGTACAGGTTGAGACTTTTGAGTTTGGTTTTTGCTCCCAATGAAATTTGGTTTTCTGGCTCTTTTGCTTTTCTGTCTTTTTGCTAGTATGTTTGACCTTTGGGAATTTTAACTATAAGGGTGGGTTCTCTCCACTAACAAGCCCATCCATTATTCTGGCTGGATATTAAGTTGTAATTAAACTTACTGCACTACATGACTGACATTCAGATATTTTTTGAACACTCCTCTAGACATATCAATATGTTGGAAAGCACAGAGCATTTCATTTGAATTCCAGGACAAAGAAAATCTGCATTGAATGTGTGTAACACACTTAAATGTAAGTCTCCAAGAATGCACAAAATTATAGGATGGGGACAGGTTTTCACATACTTTTTCCTACTCCACATCCACAAGAGAATGAAAGTCAGTGCTGAATAGTCCTTAAAAAAATTCCCTCAAAGCTTTCTTCTCATTCATTATTATATTATTTTCTTCTTGGCTCTTCCAGTCCATAGCAATCAAACTAATATAACTTACAGCTCAGTGAGACCTTGTATAGGATGTAGACTTGGTCCTACATTTCCATCTAACAAGAAAGTATGATAAAAGTAGCAGTAGAGAAACCCTTGATTGAAAAAGCCTGATTCTGTGTAATTGCCAGAGAATCACAGAATTAAATAATTAATAACATTTACTTTATTTTATAAAATTATAATGCTAGACTTTTTCTTGTTCTGTTTTCATTGTAAGTCATCCAAGGAAAGAATAAAGAAGGAATTTAGTGTTTGCTTGTAAAATCACTGGAAACAGAAACCTGAGCCAACTGAAGTTTAACAGTAAAGAAATTTACTCACCACCACATTGCTACTGTTTAATTGTTTATTACTTTGAAAATGTACTCCCAATAGTAACATTAAAATCTGGTTCTAGGCCAACCCAGGCACATAAGGTAGAGCTGGAAAAGATCCAGTTAGTTTACAACATCACATTTTGCAGTGTCAAAGCAGCAAAAAAATTCCTTTAGATTCAAGGATATCATAATATCTTGTTTAAATTAAGTGTTGAAAATATAAACAGACTTTGATAATTTTTTCTCTTTTTTTTTTTTTCTTTTTATGTTTAGACTCATCATAGTGGAAACTGCTTCCAATATATGGATAAAACTAAACAGACCCAGTGACATTATTCTGGGAAAACAAACTCTTACCTTCAAGAACCTATGCCCACCCTGCTGAGTCAGTTGAGAAGTTCAGCTGATTAAACTTCAGGAACCAAATTTAAAGAAAAACTTACAAAAAAAATCAGCAATGCAAAACAGGTGTGGGGAAACCAACATTCACATAAAGAGCAATTTTCACAGGAAATGTAGGCTGTTTGACTGCCAATTCTATTTATGGCACCTTCAGATTTCTCCCTGTTCCATTCGTAATAGAAGTACCAAGATTAGTGTTTGGTTGCCCAAATCAACTCCATGCCTTTTTGGAATGTTGTAAAGCAGTCTCCTAGGAGACAGCTGTGACATTTCCCTCAGCTCTTGATCTCATAACTCTGGTTACAAACAGAGACAGTGTTCCTTGGCTCTGGTAACAATTTCTTCCCCAAAATGTTGGTATTAGCACCTCCGCCATTTTCACTATAGTGCATTAGAGAATGGTGGCTTGTACACTGTATGAAGATAGCAAGCCATTCTTTGAACATGCATTTTGCTCCCAAGTTAAAAAATGTGTTAAGGAGTTCTTCGTATTATATCATATTCTACAGTGTATTTTATTCTACATATACTCTGGCAGACATTCCTCAATACTTTTTGTTGAGCTATGGCTTCAGTTTTCCTCAGAGAGCTTCTCTATTCAGCTTGTAACTCTTCCCATCCACCCCAGAAGAAAAGATCCCAACACAGTACCAAAATAAACCTGCAATCACCCTGTGAGGTGTGAGGGGCTCTGCCATTGTCACAGAGCTGAGAGGCTGGCCAGTGCACTGCTGGGAGGGAGCAGTGCCATCCCTCAGAGGTGAGTCTGCACTGCAAGCTGTGCCAGAGGAACTCACCCAGCCTCCCAGAGCTCTGCACGGGGAGGAGCACGAGCAGCACTGCCAACAGCCATGCTCTGCCCCGCAGCAATGGTCACCACTTTCATCTCACCCAGCACCACGAGCACCTGAGGCAGGCAAAGGCTCCTACCTGGTCTCTGTGTCCCTTAACAAGTTATTATATAGCTTTATCCAAAGCAGTGACACTATTTCTATTTTATGGCTTAAAGTTGATACTGCACACGTCTTCTCTGTTTGTTAGCATGTGTCCTAGCTTGCAGCCTGTGAGGAGAAAGAAGCTGCATTCTTTTGTGGAGGGCTAGTAATTTTTTATAATAATTACTAAACTACAAGACAATGTTTTACTTATTTTTAGGCCATATTCTATTTTGTGAAAGAACTTGAGCTTTTTCTTAACAGCATTATTAGACACATGGCAGTACATGAATGGAATGTAAATATATGTAATTATTTTACCCATTTTTTTAAGCCGTAATGTTCTGAATGATCTCTAACTGCTTTCCAAACTGGTCTATGAAAAACATGGCTTAGCTGCTAAAACCACAGAAGAAACTCCTGTACCACAGAAGGGACTAGCACAGCTTTTTTTTTCCTGGTAAAGTGTGTTTGTTCTGTACTATCAACAAAATATTGTATTTCACAATACTGCACTCTTAAGAATACATTAGCGAAGACATAATCTCAGTCTTCCAGCCAAAAAAGCCCTCCAAGCCATTTAGAAGGTAGTATTGTATTTTTCCTGGGTTAATACAGTATTTAGGGAGAGTATTATTCAAAAGGTAACAAGCAGGAACAAATGTTTCTGTCTTCAAGTCCCAGGAGATCATGATGGCATTAAGAGAAATTTAACATTTCAAACTGCTCCATTAAAATCAACTCCTGTAAACACGTACTTAGGATTGTAAGCATGGAGAAACCATTCAGAACAGAATACAGAAAAGGAGTGGCAGAAGGAGTCTTCACAGCACCTGCTGACTTTACAGAAAACCAAGATGAAGATTCAGGAATAAAGAAGGGTAAAAGAACCACAGTAAATGGTGGAATATCAAAAATTGCAGTACTCACTGGATGCTGGGTGTTGTCACTTTAAAGCAAAAATAATTTAATTTTTATTTGATTGGATAAAGCAAGTATCTCTGGATTTGATTGGATAAAGCAAGCACCCTCATTTTTATCCAACTGTTGCTTTCAAACATACAGATTAAAAATCACAGTCATACTCTTCCTGCACAGAGTTTGGTAAAACTTTCCTGGAAGTTTACACAGTCTGATTAACAAACATATCCCACAGCTGCCTTAGGCTGTCCCAAATGGCTTCTGTCGCACTGCAAATGACGATGTTTAAATCTGTGCTAGAGGGGGCCAAGGAGTCATCCAGTTCTGACATGGAGTTCTAAAATTCTTGTTTTCTTTCCTGCCTTGCATAGACATAGAGGTCGGAGGCTGAATTGGCCTGCAACATAGGGTTTTAGGGTTTTCTTTTAGCACACCATCAAATAATTCAGAGTAAAAAAAAAAAAAAAAAGAAGAAAAAAAGAAAAGCACAATTTCAGCTGCTCTTATAATATTCTCATTTCCTGATTGTCAGGTACTGAAAAAAATCCCCAAAAATCAGATTTCATACTTCTGTTGTGTCATGTAGAATGCTCCATGTCAGAATACAATCCTGTAAAGAGTAAAGATCAAAGGTTTTAACTTTCTTCGGATTCAGTGTGGAAAGACACCATACTTCATACATCCCAAAAAAGCAATATGTTGAAAGTGCACACCTACAAGCATGGAATGTTACAGGTCTGGTGACATGCTCAAAAGTCAGTGCAAGCTTGTGCACTTGTGTCAAGCCTTTGAGCTTGCTACTCATATGATAACTGGCACAAAAGAAAGTTCATAATTGTGATTTTTATTTATTTATTTATTTTTATATGATCCCCATATTTTCCTGTTATTCTTATTTAGAAGATACACCTCTGTTGCTTCTGTGTGCATTGCACAACTCAAAGATGCAGAATGGAGGCTGAAATGACACAACTGAGTGCTGAGACATAAAAAATGCATTCTAATATTTAGTCCTGCAAGATTTTGTTCCATCCAGTTTCATCCACAAAGCAGCCAATGTCATGAGTTTAGGAAGCAATTGAAGTTACACGTGAGCTTAGGGCAATTGTGGTCTAAGGGGAAAGGGAATTTTCTGACACCACATCCCTTGTGTAGAAGTCACATTTATTATCTGAATTCCCCTTGAGATGCACTGTGTCTTTGAAAACAGAGGAAATCACATTTATTAACATTGCTGTAAATAACCTCAGCCATTCTCTTTGCTGTTTTATTAGTATCTATTTTGATACTAAATTCAAGCAATCTCTGTAAGGGAAGAAGAGCAGAGTACAGCAGAAAAAGTAGGAAGTGCCAAGCTGGAGAAAAACAATTTGAAATTATCTTTCTAGCTTAACTCAGAAAATCAGAAACATAGTTTAAATTTGAATTTCCTTAACAGTATTAAGCAAAGATAAAAAATTCCAAACAAAACCACAGAATATTAGAGACAGACTTTGTAAGATGCTTCCAAAGAAGCATTTGCTAAGCTCGTACACACACTTCTTGCCTAAAAGCCCTCATGTTTACACAGATCATGACAGTGCACACTCCACACAGAACAGGAGCTAATTTTTCATTTTAATCAGCCAACATACAAGATAGAACTCCAAAATGACAAGTTCATGTGGGGTTTTTGGTTGGGTTTTTTTTTGTTGTTGCTTTTTGGGGGTTTGTGGGTTTTGTGTTTTTTTCTTTTTGGGTGGTTATTTTTTGGGTTGAGGTTTTCTTTGTTGTTGTGTTTTGGAGTTTTTGGGGTTTTTTGTGTTTTTGGGGTTTTTTTGTAACAAGTGAAGAAATATATAATCGAACCAAGTATTTATCACATGAAGAAAAAAAGACTATAAGAAAGAATTGGCCAGGGATGTCAAGAAGGCTTTTTCAGCCTCATTAAAGTTAGGTGCAGTTAACCCAAGATGTTAATGCCAAAGTGGTGTTCTAGAATAAGTATGATGCACAGGACAACAGACAAATAAGATTCCAAGGATGTAAATAGAAATTAAATCCTGAATATGTTATTTTATGAAAGAATTCATAATGTTATTTAAAAGTTTGGTTCATAAATTGATTTTAATATCAGAATTTATGACACAAATTAGAATTATGATTGAAGAATTTTGAAGGAAATGCATTGTAATTCTGTGAGGAAGCAGACAAATTTTTTTTCATCTTGCTTGCATGGGGAGGGTCTCAGCTATTTTCATTAAATATGCAGTTTGGCCAATTGATCAAATAATTCTTTTTTTTTAACTGTAAATAGAAACTTATCTTTAGTTAAGACAGTCTCTCCTCTTTTTTTTTTTTTTTTTTTTTGGTCCTCCTTTAAATTCTTTTTTTAGTCCCCAAAGATGAGGACTGGTTTCAGTCCAACCTTATGAGAATCCTTTCATGTGTCTCGTGTTTGTGTGCAGTAATTACATAAAGATTTTCTTAACCCTCACCCACTGATACCTAAGAAGAATTAAGAGCAGCTTTTCCATGACGGAGTCCAGTCAGCTGTTCCTGCAGACCACTTTCTAATGGTTTTTAACCTTGTGTCATTTGGACTTCCCTCTCCAAACAGATACATTTCAGTAAGTGGCTCATTAGCATCACACAGGAGAAGAATCCTTACTTTTTTTCCTTTTAAAACCACCATATCCTTAGCTATCTATCTCTGGTGTTTGTACTGATATTACAGCCACTTCAGTAAATTGAAGCTCTTCCACAGATCTTTACTCCAAATCAGCGCCAGCCTCAATTCTTTGGCTGAGGCAAATGCCAGACATTGTTTATACAGTGGTAATCAACATGGTAAATTTAGAATATACCAGAATAAATTATGATAAATTTGCTGCCTCAGGATAAAGATAACATATGGGTAGAGTCAGTGGTTATCTCTTAAAAAAAGGGTAAATTGATGAACAGACATTTTTTTTCCTTCCAGGCTATCAGAATAAATGGGGGTTTTTTCCCCTCTGGGATTCGTAGAAAAAGAAGATGGGACATGTGGATCTCATGAACTCTGATGCTAAATACAGCTACAACTTTTGAAAGATGCTCTTCCCTATATTTCAAGTTGAACTCCATGTTCGTTCCTTAGCATTCAGTTGCTTTCATTCTTTCTTTTTTTTCCCCTGTCATCTCTCCAGTGGTCAGGAAATGAACTGTGTGCCATCAGAGAGCAAAGCAGTACAGAACCCAGGGGGCCTGATAGCAATGGTGCTTTTTTTCCTCCCCCTCAGCAGTTTGACTTGCTGTTCCCAGAGCGAGTTTCAGAACCACCAACTAGTGTAAAATCAGTGGTGGTTTTGGGTTTGGAGGTTTTTGGTGATAGGTATTTTTTTCACCTAGGAAAATATAATAAAAAATCCATAACAGATCTCTTCTCTGAGTGTGCGATTTCACTTCACTTTCCTTCTAAAACTTAGTGCTTGAGAGTTTTTTCAGCAAAGTTTATTTACCTGGAGATGAGTTTCCAGAAAATACATATTCCAAATGCAAACTGTCTTCAGAAAAGACTGACATTTCTCTCTCTGTGCCAAACACTTGTATGGGGCCCAAAATTTGTAGAAGCAAAAACACATTATTGTGCCTAGCAGGTGACTTTGGTAAATCACCTGGGTAATGAAGCCAATTAGGATCTAACTAATTCCTGATCTACTTGCAAAGCATGGCAATCCTCTTATAGATACTAGCTGTGTGTATCAGAACATTTGTGTAAGTAAAATACTGCAGCTAGAATCCACACACAGTGAGTGTACAGTCAGTCTTTTGTTAAACCAGCAGGCAGAATAGCATTTCTTCAATTTCATTTTCCACTTCCACCTTTCAGGTCCACCTCTGCCTTTCAACTCCACCAAACTTTTTAGTATGTGTTTAAGTCCAACAGGCTTAATAGGATTTAAACACGTGCTTTGCCTCACTGAGGAGGAAAGGGTTTACTCACCTGCCTACTCACTTAGATTATGCACTTTGCTGGATGGGAGACTTCATGTCCTTCCACATCAGTACTGAGAGATGATGTGATGGTGGAGGCCTGAAGTCTGATAACAATTATTTGTCCATTCCCTGGGTCGTAGTGAGGACAATGAGCAGATCTCACAATGGTGAGGCAGCAGATCTTCATCTTCCTCTTGATATATCTTTTGAGCAGGGGCTATCCCACGCAGAACCCAAATGAAATGCAGGAAGACTGTGCTTCCCAGAGTTACCTAGGAGATAAACTACACACTGCCATTTGGTAGCACAGGCATCTTAGAAGCTGCTGTAGTAATAATTTTAACTTCCAAATTATAGAAGAGAAGCAAAATTCCATCATCATGTCTATCAATTCTTGTTATGTAAAATAGTCTTTCTCATTTTCTCAGCTATCCTAAACCATTAAGAAAATATTTGCAGCACAAAACATGGCATGGTTACAGTAGCAGGGGTCTCTGCTGAGGACCTGCAGAGGACCCAGTCCTGTTGCTGTGCAGAGAGGCACAACTCCTGAACTTTCTTGAGCTCACCCCAGAGGGCTGTGGTGCTGTGTATCCATACCCATTGCAACCCAGAGACTCACAAAAAACCATCATCAATCACTGAGCCTGTTGGAGGGCAACTAGAAGCACTTACTTCTCAGTATCTCAGACTTTTCAATCTTTTCCCACATGCCTCATTCTCTTTTTTGCTCACTCACAGCAGATGCACAAAACATCATAACGTTTCAGAAAGATATTTACAGTCTCAGGCATCCAAGTGACCAGCGTTTCCCTGTGACCTTCTCACCCCATCAGTGAGCTGTCGAGCTTTTCTAGGTTATGTCCTTAGAGAAATTTTTCTTAGGCTTCTGTAGCTTAAACAGAGCCATTCCAATGCTTGCACATGGAAAGTTTACATTTGTCTGGAGTGTGACTGCTCTGTGGGAGCAGAATACCAGTTACCTGGCACAAGTGCCAAACCCTGTAAAAGCACAGCTTAATCTGGTAGCACAGAGAACTAGGGAAACATAACACGACTGAGCTGTAATAAAAACTTCTCATTTCCATTGATTCCTGTCTTTATCAGGGACATTTTTCAGTTGGCTACCACCACTCCTAAAACTAAGGTATTTTTACTTTTAACCATATTGAAGTTTAAAGGCTTGAAAGAGGCTTTTTTATTGTGTTGAGTAAAAATACCCTAGCATTTAAAAGCTACGTTTCCCATCAAAAAAGAAAAACCAGAAACACCCCCCCCCAAAAAATCAACCAGCCAAAAAAAAAAAACCAAAAAAAGCTCAGAGTTTAAATTTACTCAGAAAAATAACTGAAATATGATATAAACAAACCATTTAACGTGTGCTTCAAAGGTGGTTATTGCATTAGCATAAGCAGGACATTCAGCAGAGAAAATGCCTTTAGAGTGAATAAAAAACAAAAGGAAGCAATATACAAAAATCTGATATTAAATTTATTTTCTTACTAAATCATATTGGACTGATAAACTTTGAAACACTTGAAGAAATAATGCAAGGGAACACTGAAAATTTTCTCTGTGAACTGGGAATTTCAACAACCTTTTCCTGATTCAAATGTTTTTGTGGATACACATATATCTAGGTAGATAGATCAATTTTATTTAAAGTAAGAAAACTGGAATTGCAACCCACTGATGGTTCTTACTGGCTCTACTTTCCCTCAGGAATTGCTGGAGATGCTGCTGTTCCTAAGGACCTCAGCTTAGCTCCTGTCCTGCAGCTGCCAAGCAAGCATGGGTGCAGGATTGCCAGACAGCCCAGGAATACTCACCGAAGAGTACTGTCACTACCATCAGCTGTGTTCATTTTTTAGGGTAGAATCATTGCAATTGCTCATTCTGCAATTAGAATTTTCAGTGTGAGTAAGGCACACAGTTTGAAGAATGACCACTCACATTGGTTTCCTGTTCTATTTTACTGCTTGAAGCGTGGCAGCGACTCAAAGCCTAAACCCAGTATGGGGCCTCCTCAACTTAAAGGAGGTAGATCCTCTTTGAGAGGACAGGCTGAACCTCCAAGAAGTTTCAGTCTTTCAGAGGGATTTGCAGAGACAGAAGTCAGGTAAGTGCTTTGCTCTTTCTAAATACCGTCCACAAACATCCACAAGAAGGGAATATGAGTACCACCGTGGAGCAGGCTATTTTATAGCTGGGCAACTGAGGCAGAAGAGTGTTTTAAAAGTACCTCTTAAAATGCTTTAAAAGTGTTGAAAATCTGAGCTTAAATGAACTGGTCAAGGTTACAGAGGAAGGCTGTGCCTGAGTGTGAGAATTAATGCATGTCTCCAAGTTTCATGTCAGGCTCCTAGCAGTCCTGCTCTCAGCCAACTCGTGCATTAAAAATATTCAGAAAAGCCTCCATTTGTAGGAAGTCAAAGTTTCGGGCAATTCTTGTGACTGAAAGGAATACCAAGTCGAGGAGAATGAATCATTCACCAGAAAAGAGAGAGTTAGCTGCATATTCACAAAGTAAAAATAGCATATATATCAAAGCCTTCACACTTTTTTCCATTCTGTAGTTTTCTCCATACTTTTAAAATGTGTTTAAACTGAGTGACCACGTATGCAAAGGAAAACTTTACAAGCAGATAAGTCTTCTAGAGCTGAGTGTCTGCCAAGACAAAAGTTTGCGGTTTATTTTAAAAGGAGGAGTGGTTATCACTCAGAACACACTATTTCTGTTGAAGCAGGGAAGGCAAAAATTAATCCCTGCGATTTTTACTTGTCATTAAAATACAACTTTCAAAAAATGAAATCACAGTTTTTAGTCTATAATGAAATAAAAAAAAGAATTGCAAATTTTTATAGAGGAAAGTTTTTAGTACAAGAGGAAGTATATTTTGGAAAACTGTTTCATGGACAAGTGAAACTCTGATACAAGGAGCTCTTACATACAGGTGTTATGTATTATAATCTACATTACAGTACTGTACTATCCACATGAGACCAGGTACAATGAAAAGCTTCTGGACTTTATTCAGGTTTGTGGGTTTCAATCTAATTTAATTTACAGCAAGTCTTACCTCCATAGATATGAGTACCTCCACTGGCTTCAGGGAAACCACAGACTTTATAGTGGCATAAGTATGAGGTATTAAGACTCTTACTCATTTCTATTTTAACTCTCATATGTCAGCGAGCAAGGGTGAAAGTCCATAAAATTTCTTATATTTTCCATTATCAACAAAAAGTAAAGAAAACTGAAGACTTTATGTTTCTTACAGTTTATCTCAACATACCCTGTCATGACCAACGTGAAGTTCTGTTTCTTTATAGAAGAGCATAAGTTGGTTTTGTTCCAGAGACAAAATGTATCAATTTAACAGAAATCAGTGAGACCTTCAGGAGATTAAAACTCAGGCAAGAGAGAATCAAATCAAATCAAATCAAATCAAATCAAATCAAATCAAATCAAATCAAATCAAATCAAATCAAATCAAATCAAATCTATATAATCTGTTTCAAACAGCAACAACAAAAAGTACATTTGAATAAACTTCTCTTTTTCGAAGTAGTGTTCATTACTAAGTTACTGCATGATTCTTAATTTATGTCAGCTGGGGGATATCTTAGTTACTCAATTTTTTTTTTTTGTCCATTTAAGGAGGAAACTTAAATTCATGCTTTCCTTTTTGTTACGTGTTAAAGGTTTAAAGAATTGCGCATCTCTCTGTCCTGCCAGTTAACAAAAGCCTTTGCTCCCGGCAGCGGAGCGGCTTCGGGGAGCCCGAGCGAGCGCATGGGGCAGGGGAAGGGCGCGGGGGCCACTAGGTGGCAATAGAAACCCCTCAAATAAACTCCTCCTCGCAGCTTTTGTGCCATTCAAGAGCCACTAATTTCAACTAGGGAAGTGTTGAATCGAAAGGAAGCAAACAAAATTTCATACTGGTCATTAAACCCCCTGCAATTTCAGTACAATTTTCTGTGGAATTAGTAGGAAACGAGATTTATCCCTGTATTATTTTAATTTCTCCTACTTACCTTCATATTTTCTCCCAAGATCATTATTTAATGTCATGCAGTAAAAGATACATTTTCAATTATGACTTCAGCATTATTGAAAAGTTTGTGATAATTTCATTTGTGCTTAATAAATTTTTCACTCTGCCATCACTATAGAAGTCACATGGCTGTAATTATTATTTTCTCAGTTTGAAAAGCATGAACTGACTTAAGCTACTATTCACTTAGCTTCTGATTGTATCACACGCTTTTTTTTTCTCAAGTTCTAAAATCTTGGTGATCCTTACAGGGGAATTAAGAAGAAAAATATGCTTCAAATTAGTTCTGAAGTTACATTTCAAAAATATCCTAAGATATCATTGTTTTAAATTCAGTACAAGTGTTTCTGTGTGGGAAAGTTCCTTGTTCGTATATGTGGACCTGACTACTATGCTAAAAATTTCACACTAGTAATTTTCAAAACTTGTGAGTTAGTAAAACTAAAAGTCACATCTTAATGCTCATGCACATTAAGATGTTCAGACTGCGGAAAAATATAAGTAAATGAATTTGGCGTTTCCATTTTCAAAGTCTAGATATTTCAATTTCAGCATTCTTCAATGTTGCTCTTGTATACAATTTTCAAGATTTGTTTCTGTATGGACAACAAAACCTCCTGCAGTGAGCTCCTCCTTGCCATTATCATGGTGGTTCAACTGAACACTGAAACTGGTACTCCAAAGTGCCAGGGCTGCAGGCAGGACCAGTACTGCTTTGTGTTTGGTGATGGCCACTGGTGCTCTTGATTTAGACTACTTCTTTTTCCTCCCTGTTTCAAGGAGGAGAGGGGGAATCTGTGTGTGTAGGGCCACAAGACATAAAAAGAAAATTAGAGGGGGTTGATTCAATTTCTGTCTCTCTAAACCCCTTTGTTCCCCAGCTCTCACTTATTCCCCTTTGCTGTCTCCCTTTGCTTTCCAGCAGTGGGATCTTGGGGTTATATTGCTGTGTTAACATCCCTGGATGCCAGCATTCTCCAGGGGAATGCCATAAATGGGAGGGAAAGTCTAATAAAACTCAAATTCAACTTGAACTAAATTCTAAAGGAAAAGAGCACAAAATTAACTGCTCTTTAGGTACTCTGCTGCTGGAGGGTTTTCTTAAATGAGTCCTAACAGACACAACAAATTATCTCCAAAAAAATAAATGCACTGTGGAAAAACTCAGATAGCCTGCCAGGAAACATTCTTATAATTTCTCACAGAACAAGTTCATCAGAACACAAATCCAAACACCCCAGTCAGGGAAAATGGTGTGACAAGCTCAGGTGTCAATTGTGCCAAAATTTCACACATTAATTTATTCTCTAAAGGGGAAAAAGAAAAATAAATTATCAGCTCTTGAAAAAATTGAGTTCAAATCTGGATTTTGGAAACTCAGCCTGTTTTCTGTTTACAATGCCATCTACTTCACATAAAAATACATCTTTTTCATTAATAGTTTTGCCTACAGCTTTGGAATACTGAGAGGAAAAATTAAATCCTTATTAAAATAGAAATATATTCATAGATCTGCACATGAATGCTGACATCTGCAGACTTTCCCTTAAAAATAAAAAATACATTTGAAGAAAATGTGGTTTAAAATTTGAAACCATTATTTTCCTGTCTTCAAGTTGTGCAGTCATACACTTTTTATTCCTTACCAGAACAGTTATTTCTAGGGAGGATCTGAAGGTGACATAATTGAGCAAGTCATTATTTACTTAAATAACAAAAATAGATAAAAGGATGCAGTAAACATAAGTATATAATTTTGTTTCCAAATATTTAAATAAAGTTTGAAGTGTTCAGGCTGTAGCTCATTTTTCTTGTAATCCCCTACATTTACCATGAATAAACACAATGTAAGAAGATTCTTTACATATCCTTCCTGTCACTTGTTTTTTCTTTAGTCCCCCTGGTTGCTCAGGTCTTGTGGTTATGGAAATATACAGCATCTAGGGATGCTGGTACCAACCAAGGCAAAAAATTATTCATCAAAGTTACTGTACAAGTGATGAATATAATAATAAATTGAATGTTAGAAATGTTGCTTTACTGATAGGTTATCAAGACAAAGAGAAGCAAAACCCTATGAAGCCAATATTTTCTCAGATTTGCATCAGTCAGCTTAAAAATATACATATTGACAAGTGGACAACAAAACACACTAGGAGCTCTTGTAGACAAGAACTCATTGAAGTCTTCAAACAGACTTGTAAATTCACTTAAAGTATCACCTATAAACAGCCTTTGTTCAGCCCATGATACTCTCCTCTGTATGGGAGCACAAAGTAACTGACCTAAAGAAAGGAAGCTTCTGGTTGTTAAACTGAGATCAGGTAACACTTTTAAAAATATCTTATAATTATTTCGAATTCATACAACTCAAAGAAAAAAGAGGAGCAAGATGGTGATGACCTTTTATATTAGCATCTTTTCAAAATGCTTCAAAATGTAGAGCCTATTATGTAAGTTGCTGCCTTCACTTTTTTATCTACCAGAGCTCTTGGAGAAGTTGGGGTAGGGGGAAATAAATTCAAGTAGTTCTTCATTGTTTTGTATTAAATCACTGTCCCAGTAGGAATTCATTCTTCCTCAGACCTGGCAGGAAAAGCAAGGGCAGGAAACAGAGCAAGAAACAGAGAAGCAGAAGGAGCAGCTTTTCTCCAACCACCGTGCAAAGATGCTCCATCTCTGTGACAATTGGAGCGATCTCGGTTGAGGAAGTACCTTCCTTCAGCAGGTAGGAATGGTAAATGGGTACTTGAAGAGTTCCTCATAAATAGGAGTTTCTGTCATAGGAAAAGTGTTTGCAGATCCAGCAGATCTTTCAACATCTGATGTTTTCAATTTTTAACTAGTTTATGGCATTTTCTGCTGGTCCAAACCGTGAGGAGCTCTCTAGTTTGTGAAAGACTTTATATTCTTCTCACTGAAAAAGAAAAGCTAACACAATCTTTTGCTAAACTGAAATAGCTCACAGGAGATAAGATAGAGAAGGATGCTGAAACCTGAGCTCTCACCAGCTCAGTAGAGCAAGATCCCCAGTTTATAGGTTTTGATACTACAAGCTAAGACAGTTTCAGAGGTGACCACCTCACCCACTCACCCGCTTCTCTGCTTGGAAGCAAACCTTCCTCAGAGCAGTGCCCACCTTCTCCTCTGCTGTAACTCACAGCCCATCATCTTAATTAAAACTAGGATCAAGCTGGCAGCCAGCTCCAGCACACAACTCTTTGGCTGACAGCACTATGGATTTCATAGGAACCCATGGTGTGCCCTTCTCTTTCTGACAGAAAAAATTAAATTTAGAATCCTCTTAGCTGTTAAGAGGGTTTTAAAGGTTTTGATTTCTTGCCATCAGAGTCTGAGAGTTGTCAAAATGGAGATGTGTTCTGAAAGCAGGGGAGTACAGGTGGTTTTCACCCAGCTCCTGCAGAGCATTTTGCTTAATGCCCTCCAACCATGCTTTTGTGTCTCTTGAAGTTATTCTTGGAATAATATCCTGGCTGCTCTTAAAAGGATTTGTTATTTTCTTCTTTGCGCTCAGTATAAAACAAAATGCACTTAACATTTTATCCTGTTCATTAATTTATTAATTTATTTCTCACCCAGAAAACATTCAGAACATTTCCCCAGATATCTGTTCAATCTTTCATTCTGTTCTTCAGGGCTGGCCCAAATAAAGCATGTGCCTTTTCTTGAATGATATGACCTTTAGTTCCCACTTATTCTCAAACACATTTCTTTTCTGCTTTGATTTATGTGAAAAGTAATGGAACGACTGCTTCCAAAAAAATTATCCAAAACCTATTGTAAATAAAGATTATTTTCAGCTAAAGGGATTGAGTGCATTCTTTACATTGTCATTCCTATCTAAGGCAGTTCTTAAAATAGATGAAATTAAATGGCAAGTTGCAATAGAAGAACTAAAATATGTTGTTGGTTTTCTGTTTATGTTGGAATGAGCAAGACTTGGGAATTAAAGAAGTTCAGATATGACAAAAAGGTTATTTACCTGTGGAGGAAAGGAGACATTTAGAAATAGTTCATCATCGATTTTAGGTAGCTTCTTCAGCTATTGTGGAAGAGCTGAAATACCATATATACAGCATTCTTATAATTTACTTTTGATGAGATACCCATTAGGAATGATTTCACACGGTGGTAGACTGTGTTTCCCAGAACATACTTTTGGGGAAAATTTTGCAGGGGAGAAATGTTAAAGTACACCCTCCTCTAACACAGATACTTTCCTCTGACCAGTTTTTCATAGTCCTTCTGACTGGCTTTGACCTGATTTCCCTTCACATACGAGTCTTGCATTTTGCATCCTCACAGTCTTTGGTGCAGTCATGCTTGATTTACATCACTTGAGACCAAAGGTGGATACCTGGGTAAAATCCAGGCCATGTGGAAGCCAGCAGCATAGCTTCCACTGACTCTGACGGGGCTAAAATTTCATCCTTTTCTGTTTAAACAAAGGCTGTCCCCTGCTCCAGCTACCCCTCATACCTGGGAGAAGCTTTAGCACCAGATCATCAGTTTTGTAACAGTTCCACCAACTGAAATAGTCTGAAATATTTTAAAAGTGTAGGGAAGGAAGATAAATTATTTAAAGATAAACCAAGTAAGTATAGGCTGAACTTTAAAAAGGTAACATTTATAGGCTGGCTGTATGGAAAAACATCCTGACTATACATTAATCAATCCTCAATAGGAATATTAAACAAGGCCAACATTTTCAGGCTCAGATGCCTAAAGTTCAAGTCTAAAACCACATTTAGAAATTTGGACTTAAGACTACCTGACTTAAAAACTGTGGTTCTAATCTGAGTTTTTCTCTTCTTGTTTTCTGGTGAACTTCACAAGAGAAAGAAAATTACTGATCTGACTGAATGCCTTACCTTATTATTTCAAAATAAATGCTGTAAGAGAACTCACATGATTTAACAGAACTTTCTCAGACAATTGAATAACTTTAAATGATTCTCCGAACAACAACAACATGCATGTATCAGACTTAGGAACACAGATCACTGTTGGGAAAGTACTGCAGGGAAGCAGGAATAAAGGAAAACTATGCTGTCATTAAAGTTTTACTTTTAATCTTAGCTATATAAAGAAACGCAGAACATGAAAGCATTGTGGTACTTCTCTGGAATTATGTGTCCTGATTCTTGAGAATAAATACTATTTTATATCTCCTTTTAAAAATATATATTAAACATTTGCCATAATACACTATATTAAAGACATTTCCCATTTTAATAATAAAAATAACTCATATTATTTTGAAAGTTGCAAGATGTTAACATCAGATGGGAAGCAGTTTAAAAGACAAGTGCTAAAAATAACCTTTAAAATACTGTGTACATTGATGTTTCAAAGATGAGTGTAAGTTACACTTGGCAAGGGTGTTGGATCCTTTCATACACTGGATATGTTTAGCTTTGGTATTTTCTTAACAAATGGTTAGTATTGGGCCCTATGTCCCTGGAGGAAAGACATCACCCTACAGTGACATGTTTCTATACAAACATACTCAAACCAAGGTCATCACTCACCTTCCTAAAGCCTCAGTAACACAGGCCAACAACTTAATTTACAGAGAGAAGCTGTATGAAGTGTGGGACTAGCGGATCCCAGGGTCCGATCAAGGTCTGCCACTGAATTAAGGGAACAGATGGAGTGGCTCAAGCCAGAAGAGAATTTTTTTTCCTACTTCACCCATATATTTTCACGTGCATCCCTAACTCATGCTTAACCCTTTCTCATCTAGGGAGATACATAAGCTGAAAGACAGGAACATCAATTCACTTTGCTTCCACACAAGTCCTGTCTCTGAGTTGGTGCCCAGATACAACAATGAATTCAAGCAACTTCATGACAGTTTGAGGCTCTGACCTCCCCATTATAATTCGCAGAATAGCTTCCTTTAAGCAAACCTGCCTGCTCAGAGTCTCTTAATCAGATCTTAAAAAGAGCAACAAGATCCAAACCAGATACAGTTTAGCCATGATTTAGATTCCTCCCTTTTTCTTATTTGTATCTGTCAGGTATGTATATTTGAGTTTCCAGCCTATGTGAAACTGCATGCTGACGTCCAGTGGTCACTACTTGAAAGTGAAACTATCAATCGGAATTCTTTTAAGTTTACCAATTTTTCAAAATTATAGCTACTGACAAAGCAAGACCAAAAATACATAAACTACTAAAACCATATTTTTAATGTCCAACTATAGCTAACACAAGTATCACTTCTCACAGAAAAAGAAATGAAATTGCTTGGTTATTAAAAATACACAAAATTGAAGTGGTTTGTCGTTCTCAATTTGAGTTTTACTTTTACCTTTAATACTAGATAAAACTAAAAATCAAAAATCAAAAATCAAAGTTGCAATTTGCCTGTTCAATAAGGATCAGTTATCTAGGTGGGGCTGTGAGTTTTATACCCTAACACTGAACACAGCAATCTCAGCAGTTCCATTAGGTATAATAGGAATAAATTCAGATTTACACTTTGGGTTTTTTACTTGATCTTGGCATTCAGCATGCCATAGCTTCTCTGAAGAGAGTGATATTGTTTGCTTAGAAAATATCAGTGATATATAAAATCTCTTTTTGTCTTCTGGCAAAATTCAGCATGAAAGAGAATTCTGGAAAACAGAATTCTGTAAATAAACAGGTAAATATGGGCCAGTTGCTACCTTCTTGCATATGTGTCCTTTCACAGGGAAGCCTGGTGGTATAGACTTACAGCGTCTGATTGCACAGAAAAGGAGGGGGTTCCATGGCTTTCTTTTATTCCTGTAACGTCTGCTACTGGTCATTGTTACAGGCAGGGGGCTTAGAACTAATCCAGAACGGCTATTCCTATGTCCTATAACTGCTGTCATAAATGAAAGCCATAGCCTTTTCCCTTCTCATTACTGTTAATTATGGACACCAGTTATATACACTTGAACAGCGTTTTTATATAACATAGGATATGGTTATCTGGGAACTATAATGTACTGGTGGACATTGTTGGAAATTAATTTTGGAATATTTAGTCAGTCTGACATGCCTCACAAAGGGATGTAATTCTTCAATCCTGTCAAATTACTAATTGTCTCAAATTACTTTGTAGACTTACTCAGTTGTGAATATTTGTTGAGAAATCAGAACCCTGTGTATCCAGTGAACATTACGAAAGATAAGTAATTTGCATTGGCAATGGTCAGGCCATCCTCTCTCAATTTAGTCAATACTGCCACTAGTAAGGAGTTATTTACCTCTCAGGAACTGTACTTCTTTGAAATGTGTTGTGCACATGTAGTCCATTCTTGGACTGTACGTGCTCCCTGTGCCTGAGCTAGCCATGAGCACGCGCACAATAAAAATGGACTCCATGTGGACAATTACTCAGTGAAAAGAAAAAGTTATTTAGGTAGTAAAGTCAAGGAGCAAAAAATTAGGAAATTCCAAATTTACTGTTGTCTGTGCAGTGGTGACCTCGGTGGAGAAACATTATTTACTGTCTCGGTGCAAGAAGTTTAATTCCCTTTCCCAAGAAAAGGAACAACCTATGTCTTCTGAATGTCTTCTTGCCAAGTGCTGAAAATACATGTGGCTCACACGATGCCAGGAGTAGCATTTTGAAAGTACTATTGCAAACTCAAAGGAAATAGCTTGTATCCTGTGGGGGCAGGGGGATAAAACCCCAGGAGTAACTTTCACTCCCTCACTATAATTTATGTTGCCTTGATTTGCATTCTGCTGTTTTTCAAATGCATAAGATTCATTTTATATGGCTTTTCCTTCCTTGAATCCTGCTCACTAGCTTAATAATCTGGTGCATTCTCATCCATTGAAAAATAGGTTCTCTGGCAGGACAGGAACGGTATTATTCAGTATAATACTCTTGCTCTGCTCTAGTGAGTGAAGCCCTTTTCCAGATAGGAGGCAGTTTTTCCACACATGGTGTGTTTTCCTCTGCTCCATGTTACTAGGATTCTCCCCTCTTAATCTTTATTTTGGAAAAAATTTACCCAGTTTTTACTGAATTTATATTCCCATCTCCCTTTGCTTAGCTGATCCCCTCTTCTGCTTGCTAGCTAAAATTTAATCTAGTCTTCTTTCCTTCTCCCTTTATTTCCATGCCTGGCTGTAGCTTCTTGGAAGTGTAATATTCTTTATGATAGCACTACATAAGGAAGATAGGGTACATTTCTCATTTACTCCCTATTCACCACATGATAAACACAGTGTGAAAACTGAAGTCACTGGTAATATGTGCCTTGCTATACTGGGTTCCAGTTTTCTGGCAAAATTCCTCATCTTCAATTATCTTTATCATAAAATAGAAAATTCATACATATATATAATAAAAATAGAAATATATATATAATAAAAATAGAAAAAATCAAACTTCTTCTAGAGTAGAATTTTCTGAATTTGGTCACAGGAGTATCAAGAACATACATTCATTCTGTGTCTTGAGTATTTAAAGAGTGAACAATGATTAAGGCAAAATTGTGATTTATGACAAAAAATAGTATAAATCTGAACTTTTGCTTTTGGTTATTTATTTTCCTGGCTTGAGAAAAGTGTCCAAACAAATAGATAAGAGTTAGATAGGACAGTCCCAGTCCCTTACATGTGCTCTCTTTGCATAACTGATGACATCCACTGGCACAGGAATTCACATGCACAGGCCTATGATTCACATTCAGTTAAGGCAGATGCCTGAAAATGCCATGCAGTGCCACCTGTACTTGAACCAAGGACATGTAAGAAAAGCTAGAGCTCAAGATGAGCTGTTAGGTCATCCTGTCTAGTTATAGCTCTCTTATTTTAGAAGGCAATGCATTTCGCTCACCTTCTTATGAGTGGAGTTCAATTTGAATTAAAGCAGCTAATGCTTTTAATTAGGATACAGCCCCCCCCAAAAAAAGCTGGCTGGTTTTGGCTTAAGGACAGCAAGAAAAGAAACAAGTGCAGAAGATACCAGTTCATTTGGTAGAAAAATATTTTCTCCCTGTGAAGGAGCTAGTGTCATGCAATCACTTTGCTTGCCAATCCATTTTTGTTGTTTTTTGGGTTTTTTGGTTTTTTAATAATACAGACTGAACATTAAAGGTTTCTCATTGTGAGACATATTCTTTGTAATATCTTTATATTTTAATTTTTAATATCTTTTTCTTAAAGTGGAAATTAGGACTGATATTAGTCTTCCATGGTCAATATTGTTTCTGCATATAAAAAAAAAAAAATTGAGTAGCTCATTTCATCACAATGTTGTTCTCAGAGTGATATTCTTTTGTGTACTCACTTTGACTCCCAAATATTTTTGGGGAACCACTGCATTTCAGTACATAATGTCCTATTCTGGAAATATGGCTAGTTGCTAGACTTTTCTTTTAAATTTTGCACATTCCAGTGCATTTGTATTGTGCAAGAAAAACAGTTTATAGAGAGATGCTTAGCAACCATACAAAAATATCTTCAGCATGGATCAAGAGAAGGGATTTTTTCCCCCTGAAATTTAGATCCTTACTTAATTATTTAACAACTATCTGGCCATCAACTTTCAATTGGGTAATAAAAGGCCTTTGTTGTCACCTTGTGAGACTGTCAGTGAATGAAATAGGGTTTTTAACTCTGAGATTTTAAAAAAAGGAAGTAGAAAGCAGACCTAGACAATCTTACACTACTTCCTGTGACTATTGCTTTTCATGGAAAATTCACCAGAAGACACAGCTAAGATCAACAGACACTTGATTTTTTCAAAATTGTCGTATTGCCTGAGTACTCTTGGGGAGAGCCAAACAACCAAAGAAGGGTCCAGACCTGGGGCATTGCGAGTTCTCAGTTAGTACTGGAATCTAACTAATGAAGGGAGCAATGTTTTTTCCTAGTTATGGCTTTAAAGTACATTTATCATGAAGCTTATACTCTGGCAGAGAACCCATTCCTAATCTGTTTTAAAACAAATAGATTGTGTACAGCTGTCCCTATATCCAAGGCAAAATGATGATTTAATGTTGATTAAGAGAGAAGGCCTTTGAAGTGAGTGAGGCAGGAGCCCGTAGTATGTCTCTAGTGATCATTATCAGTCTTTCCCTGAAGGGTGACTTGGTGCCAAAAGTGCTTTCCCCAAACTGGCTGAGGTAGATTCAGGAGCAAATGCTTTGTAAATTTAAAAAGACCTTCTCATTTGCAGGCCTCTGATGTCTTATTCCTTTAGCTGTATTAATGTCTGAGAATAAGCAGATGCAGTCTTTTTCACCAGTTAACTACAAAAAGGGGCAAGGTCCACTGCTCCACGGCACTGTGGGCATCACAAGAAGAGCAGCTGAGCATGCATCCTGCAGTAAAATCAAAGAAAAGTTGCTGGGTTTTCTTTTTTTTTTTTTTTCCCATATGAACAGCTGCCTTAGCATAAGAAAAAACATTTGGATTTAGCTTTTTGCAGCTAAAAGCTTTGGTGAATAATTGTAAAAACTATACAGAAAGCACTCAGGTTCTCTCTCTCTCTCTCTCTCTCTCACTTCTTTGTCTCACATTACTGGCTAAACACCAGTCACAACATGTGTGAGGACGTGGGCCTACACATCAACATTGTACATTATATACACATACACACACAGGCTTACCTTGCCATCTGAAACAAAACCACTGGCAGGTCATTCATACTTGCATCGTATTCATCTATCCATCTGTCTGTGATTTGGCTAAAAAATTCACAGCACCGGGGACAGATAAGAGCAATCCTGTGTTGTTTCATTCTAACAGCTGTAAAAAATGTAATTCTCATATAGCTGAAGGGATGACGGCAAGAAAAAAGAGACAAGAGGGAAACTGTTTCCTTAACTGACAATCAAAATTTTCAATCATTTAGGAAAATGCTGTTTTTTTCTCATCAACACAAAAGGAAAAAAAGATTAATATTTAACTTGAAAAGACTTTTGTCATCTCAAGTCATGGGAGCCTACAGTTTTACAAAACCAAAAAGCCATCATCATCTGTGTATTTCTTAGCATTCTATAAATAGTCATTATATATGCTCTGCAGGAACTGTGCTTACCATCAAAGGCTTCATAGCTACTATTTATAACATCTCCATTACTAATATACTTTCTTAAATATCATGGTACTAGGTAAAAGCAAAAATATGATTTCAAGCATACAGTGCTCTTCTGTAAGTATAACCAGGGCACTTTTTTCCCACTGCCTAGAAAGGACATTTTGCTATTGACTTCAGGGGGAGGGTGGGGAAGGAAACCAATCCTTTGATGGAGAAGACTTTTGTGTAATTGTCTGTAATTTAAAAATTATGTAAATGTTTTATTGTGACAGCTGCCAGATTGACAATTCTGGGAATTTAAGTTGAGAGCAATAGCATTGGTTTCTCAACACTGCTCCATTATTGTGTTGCAAATCATGCCAGGAGGGAGATATGTCTTAAATATACATAACCAAGAGCAGAAGAGCACTTCTAGACCCATATTGTAAAACCTTAATTCTTCCTCAGCCTCTTCCCTCCCAAATAACCAAAACCAAGTTTTTGGCTGAAATTATTTTGTTTAGGGGCATTTTCATGAAAAAGTTGAAATGATAAACCATAGAAAAAATTTTATATTAAATTTTCAGCTATTCATATTCTATGTAAAGCTTTTCTATAAAATCTATAGATATAAAATTTAAGCTTGTTTTATCTTTTCTCTTTTTAATGCCATTGATTTCTTGGCATTAGTTTCTAATCTGTAACACAAAACATCTAAACATGGAAAAACTTGCCCTTTAATATTATTTTCACATTGCTTTTCAAAGCAGCTATTTTATTAATGTCTGGCTATTTCATGGCTGGGTAAAGTGAGACATGGATAATACCACATCAGATTCTGTTTTGTGACAATCTCCTGCAAAACCTACAATTGTGAATTTGACAGCTAAAAATTTCAGTGGAAGCAGAATTGCAATGAAAAGTCAGAACATCCTCCAAGTCTGCTTAATCCTTGACCTTGCTAAAAGTAATAAAGGTGGTAATTAATCCCAATTATTTACTTCAGTTTTGTGCAGTGTACAATACAAAATTTATTTAATTAAGTTTTTCTGATAAATTTGGCCTAGATTTAGTTGCTGACTGATTAGCCAGTGTCTCTAGCAAGGTGCCATTATTAGATTTAGTAAAGGGAATTATCTAGTTTAAATACATATCCTTTTGGTTATGGAATGGCAGTCTGTAAAAATGCCAATCAAAAGTGGGGCTTTTCCCTGAATCTTTTCTCACCAAAATATCAGGACTTTTTTAACAATTCAGTGAGAATGTTGGTTTTGACATTTTGCATTGCTTGCATGTTTCTCTTTTGTTCCAGAGGGCAATAAAAATGAATGACCTGCAGGTTTGGGGTTTGTTACTTTTCAAAAAAAATGTGACTCTCTGCAAAACATTCACAATTCTGGAAAAAATAATTTAAAAGTATATAAGAACCCCATAACAACTTAGCTTTTCTTCTTTACAGCTTTCTAGCAATTAAAGACATTTAGAAAATCTGCAAAGTTATTGTTTCACCATCAAACATAGCGCAGTATCTCGTGTAGGTCTAACTGGCAAAACTTAACAGAAAGACCTCAAACAAAAAGGTTTCAAGACATAAAAATGGGAAACCTGCAAACCCTGTGCAGTTCTGCAAAAAGACCTGACTCTGCAAAAACTGTTTTACCGTTTACTGCCTTGATCAGTTCTCTGGCAGTTGTGGGACTACTTATCATAGTAGTATACGCAATTCTTAGATGTTTAGTAGAATGGACCTTAGTGTCCAGACATTTTTTATGTTCAGACTCCCTTTGTAACTCTTATGTATAATTAATTTATTTAAGTCTATTATTTGGTTTTCATGTCTGTGGCTGAGGAGCTTCTCATTCTCAAATGTCACATATTTTAGCTTGTTTAAAAGAATTATTTTTTTAAGTGTCACAATTGTTTAGTGTTTCAATTCTCTGAGTAAGTTTTGGGCTAAAAATTGGTCCCATATTAAGCCTATATGATAAGCAAATAAAAAATACTTATTTACAGAGTACATCCTCAGAAAAGTAATAACAGCATAATCACACAGAGTAAAAACCTATTTACCTTATTTAAATACAGCTTAAAAAGATTTGCTCATGCTTAAACTAAGAATTGGCAACTTTGGCCTCTAAGAAAAATACCTGAATAGATCATTGTAAATGGCATGAACGGCAACTCTGTGCTTTAAGCATTCTGTTACTGCACTGTCCCCTCTGATGTTAAACTGAGTTGATCTAATTTTTGCAAACCAAAAAAAATGATAGCGTTTTTCCATACACAACTGAAAGAGAAGCTCACTTTTCTAAACAGTATGGTTTCAAGATCTCAGTAACCAACATTTGAAGGAATAAGACTAATTAGATCTACTTATGGAAAAAATAAATTATCTGTTCTTTAGTAAATCATTGGCCAACATAAGTCTGATAACATGGTCCCTCATAACCAGAGAGTCGACTAATATTGAATTAAGAATTAGTAGAGTTTGAAAAAATTTGTGACCTTCACCAAAGGCTTCAGTTTCTTTCAGGAAAGAATGAAACTGAGGATATCAGGCATGAATGTAAACAGCACAAATAGAAATAGTTATGAATCCTAAATAATTAGAATGAATGTGGAACCACCAACAACAAAAAACCCAAAAGTTCACATGACTGCACTTTGACTTGCACAAACTACATAATGCAATCACAAATTAAATACCAGAAGGTTGTGTGAGTCTCCTGAAAAAGGTGGAGGGTAGAATTTCATGCAGGATGGTCCTTGTCACATTCTCTAAGAGATCTTTTTCTCCATTTTCTCTTTTTCTTCCTTTTGTTATTTATAGTGTCTCAAAGATACATCTTATTAACAGAATTTTAGTATGCCTTTGTGGCTAAGTAGAAAACTGCCTAAAATATCTTGAGGTATTATTCTATTAACTTCTTTCACTATATCTGTGGTATTCAGAATACTACTAATAAATCTGGAAATATAGGCTGAAGTACGTTGGTTATGAACCAGTTAAAAAAAATGAGCCAAAAATAACATCTGCACCGGCAAATCTGCACTGCTTAGCATACGGTTTTAATTTTAAAATATTTACTCCTAAATTTTGAGAGCTGTGAGAGCTTTTAGATGTGTGCTTCTCATTAAAAAGATGCTGGCAGATAGTGCAGGCCAAATATTGGCTCCGGAGGAAGAAAGGTTTAGAAGAGACCTAATATTAGCCCATGTTTAGCCATTGAATTTTTTTAGGCAGAAACCTCTACAGAGTCCTATCAGAACTCACTTCAAGAAATTTATGTTAATAACTGAAGGTCTCTCTTGAATTTTTGTCAGATAAATGTTTAACTACAGTATTAGCTGGCATTTGAATATCATGTGATAATTGACTAGAGCTACACTAGTTTAGGGTCTAGTTTAATCAATTGTTAGATGTTAAAAAATGTCCTTTGGATGCAGCATTAAGTATTTGAGTTTTTTAGCTACTAATGCTGGCAAATAAGACTGACTTCTAATTTTCTTGACTGTGCCCAGGCTTTCTTGAGAGGTAGTTATTTCTAGAGGTCCCAGATGTAAGAAGCAACACGGTTCACTGTGAAGGAGAACAGAACAATGAGACAGTGTTGTGCCCACACTGGGGATAGGGCAGGGGCATCATGTGTGAATGTGCAACTGCACATCTATTTGCATCTCTTAGTCCAAAGCCAAAACCAGAACTCTTTCTTGTAGATCATGAGAACCATCTTTGAAAGTGTCACTCGTGCCATCAATGTCTTGTCAAGAATACATCTATTTGCTGTGTGTTGTACCTTTTTCAGCATCAGAGAATTTGGGGCCTGATTCATTTCTGTATTCTCAGAGTGCTTTCAGTCTTTTTGTGACAGCAATGAAAGTCATACAGGACACTCCTTGATCTTCCAAGAGTTTTAGCCAAACAGGCAATCCTGAAATATTTCCCATTATATTTTGTCTTTGACTTAAATGGTTACATTATTGGCACGTTTACTTTAAAAATTCCTTTGAAATACCTAAAATTTGTGTGCTGGGTTGCCTCCTGCCTGAATCATTATCCTATTATTTTAAAATATCTTCTGCATTAAAACAAAGTACAAGAGAAGTGAAAACAATTTGACAACACCATAAAAAGATTTTATGTGATTGGCAAAATTTAAATATTTCTGCAATTAAACATTTCTAACTTTTTGGTGATTTTGTTTCCTTTTTGTTGTATCTAGTTTTTCTACAAACTGCATTAAAAAATTATTTTTAATTGTCCAGTGATAAAAGCCATCCAGCAACAGAAAAGACTACATCTGCCTCAGCATCAGACATATGAAACCTGTGTGACAAACACAATCATTAAACAATCTGATTTTCTTGTTGGGAGGGTTTAATGCTGTTTGGTGTAGTATTAAAATGTTGAATTTGATAGTGTGTCTTAAAATTTTAATGATGTGTTCATGAATATAAAACATACTTCCATCAGTGACTTTATGACTTCTTCTCTGCATAATTAGTGGTATCTGTTTTATGAGCTTACTGTTGTTGCCTTGATCCCATGAAAACGTGAAACCACTGTAATAATTTACACCATTCCAAAGCTTTAAAGATACAAGCTGGAATTTCTTCCTCTTTTCTTCTTGCATATACCATTGCATTTTTCAAAACAGAGTATTAAGTGACCTTCCTGGAAGCTGGGCAAGGAAAAAATACTCAAGGACAACAATTTATTTTAAACATTATTTATAACAGTGTATTTGTTGTCTCACTTAAATCTGGTTCTTATCTCCTGTTAGAGTAAGATGAGCTTCTCACTGCAAAGTTGGTAAATTTAGGTGAATTCAATCATCAAGGAATGTGCAAAATAAGTGTGACTGCCCCTGAAAAAATAACGATTCAGATGATAATTATTCTATTATCATAATCAGCTAACTTCTGAACTATCATTTATTGTGCAGTCTCTCTCCATTCTTCTGCACCCAGACTTCAACAAGCACAGGCCCATATAAATAAAGTTTCTTTGATTTGTGAAAAGGAACATGGCATTATGTTTAGACACTTAGATCAAATATTAGGCAAGAAAGGAAGAAGTTTCTTTTTTGGTTTCACATCTGTAAATCAAGGCTGATACTGGTTAAAACAATGATGGGTTATTGTGGCATTTAACAGGGATGACTAATTAATCTTCTTCTACTCAAAGAAGATAGTGAGGTTGTGAGCCATATTTGCAGACACATGTTCTAAATGAACACACATGATCCTGGAGGTTACTGAGAACCAGAAAATATGTCATTGTCAATGTTTTGTGCAAGGACCATCCACAGTCTCATTCTCAGTCGTTTCCCTTCAGAATTAAAAAAAAAAAATTGTCCAGCAGAATTTCAGCCTTCTTTCCAAAAGGTCAAGTTTCTAGGGAGTTTTGTAAATGCCATTCACAAAAACAAATAAACAGGTAAAAATGCATGCTCAAAATAGACAAAGTCCCCAATGATGTTTTGGTAACACTACTGACTATAACCCTGGAAGCCAGCTGAGTCTCACATCATTTAAACAACATCAGTTTGTTATTTGTCTAGGGAGGAGAAACAGATTTAAAAAATGTACTCAATGAAAATCAGCCTTTCAGTGAAAATTGCATAAAGAATAAAAAAATTATTTTTATTGTCTACTAATTGAATTTCCTTCTAAAGAACACTGATTTGGTTGCTTGAATCAGGAGAGGTTACCATCTTTCTCTGAAGGTTATAAAAGGAGAGGTATCATTGACATAGGTGCTCTCACTGGAGTAGCACTTCCTGCTACACTTTCCAATATTCTCTTACCTCTTTAATCTAGGTAGAGTACATCAGGGTTTGAAAAGAAAAAACAATCCCACCAGAAAAGCTGGATATGAGAGGAATTTGGGCACAAGGCATATGGATTGCTGCTCAAGAGGCAATGTAGCCTGATAAGCAAATGGAGTCAAAACAATCCACTCTTTTAAAATCATGTTTGTTAGGAATTGTTCATTAAAAAAAAAAAAAAAAGACAAAAACCCCCAACAACCCCCAAAACACGGTGTTCCAAATTTCTTTATGACCTGGGGTGGAAATAAATGTCAGAGTATCAGAATACCTCAAGGGACCAAAGCTTCACTGCTCACTCAGTTATAATGCAAAAAAGGATTCAGGTCCTGCTTATCTCAGCTCTTCCCTTTTGACAAACATCAAGCAGTCCTAGCTGAAAGATCCTTGTTTCTCACTGCCTTTCAAAGTGTCTGCCACAGAAGGGCTTATCTCATCCTGCTTTTGCTCCCTACAGCATGGCTGGGGAGGCAGAACTCTGACTTAAATCAGCCCCTTTGCTACAGGACTAACTAGTTAAAGAGTTAAATTAATCTCAGTATTATAATTCTCTAAACCAGTTCCAGTTTTGCACTCCCCATTTGAATTTTACTGGACTTTCTTCTGAAGAACATTTCTTTGTATCTTACTTCGGTGGGAGGTTATCTCTTTCCTTTGAAGGTTATATTGTGATTGGCAGAGGGTCAGGAAACTTCAGTCACATTGGCCTGTTACGGAAACACTTTGAAAAATAAATGTGAAAGACAAATGTTAAGTAAAGAGACTCCTTAATCAGCAACAGTTCCATAAGACTTCAGATCCAGTGAGGTATCCACAGAAGTTTTGTTTACATGGTTTATTAATGCAGATATTTAGGAACAACAGGAGGTTCTCTGTTGACTTTGATAGTCGAGCTTGAGATATACGCGAGGTTCACATTCTGTTGGCGGGATGTTCACAAAGTAAGTAACAGGCTAAAACACAAACACACTCTTTGGACACTTTGACCAAGGTTTTATATGCATTAGAAGACTTTTGTTATTAGTCTTCTAATAACAGTGCTGTGGGATTCTGCTAAGCTTTTTCTTGCCTCCACAAAGCTTGCTAAAAGTAGTATTCTATCATTTTATGTTAGAGTCAGATCAACAGAGTACTGCTTGAAATATGCTTTCACAATACAGAAGGGCTAGGATTTCTGATATTCTACTACATTTTAAAATTTTAGCATTTCTTATTTTACTCTCAATTTTTTTATCTATATATACTAAAAGGAAGCAAGACAGAAATTTAAGAACAAATTCAGTATGCATTATATGATACACAATCCAAGTACATAAAATTTTACTTTGAAACATCTGAGTGGACCTTGCACTTTCTAATGAATAACTCCAAATGCACTTATAAGTGGATAACAATATTTGAAATATTACAAATAATATCAAAGCTGGCTAGAAGCCTACTCCTTCTGAATAAATCCATTTTATTCTCACCAGTAGCAAAGCGAGCTGTGTGTAACCAGCAGAAGGGCAAATATCCCTCGGATTTAAAGCTTGAGCTGCCTTTATTTGATTCAGTTGACCTCAATAGTCGTGTTTGCAGGGAGTCCAATTAGCAGCTGGTTGTAACATAATGTACCATATGTGCTGGATCTCTAAGGCTCAAGTAGGTGCTTAAAGATGGAGGGTCAGGCCTAGCTGTCATTTTTATAAAAATTACTTTCCTCTAGGCATTTTAAAAGAAAAATTAGTAGCAAACACATTAGAATTGTGCTGCCTTTACAGAAAATGGCAATTTAAGCAGCAGTCCATGTGTTTCACTTTCAGTAGGTCAAAATGTTGTATGGCACTTCGTGTGTTTTCTTCGTAGCATTCTGCACTGTACCCCCACTGTCCCCCACTGCTATAGGGTACAGTCAGTCCATGTGCCACTACCAGGAAATCTTCCCTTGCATTGGTGCTTTGAAATCTGCATAAACCTAGAACAGGAAGTTAAGCTCTTTTAAAGCACCAGTTTGGACTCAATTAATTAATTCAACAGCAAAGTGTGAAAAAGATGTTTTTGCTCTTCCTGATTTCATCTACTTACTCTCTCAACCCCAGTTGCAATTTATTGCCTGCCCAGCTGTGCCAATGCAACTGTTTATATGGCTCTGCTCTTTGTCAGATCAGTGCACTGATATAAAATTATATGAAAGACCTAAAAAACAAAGGTAAAAAACCAACAATAATTTCCCCTTTAGCTGACTTCCACTTTTTGTTTAGTTTTGGTTTTGGTTTTCTGTTATTTGCTAACTGAACAATTGTTTTGGAAAATTATTCCTTGTGAATTATTTCCTTTTCTTGTAGCTATGCTTCCATTTCACATTTTTATTTAGTGCTATAACTTATTTTTCTCATTGCACTCCACTATTTGGGGTTTCTAATGACAGGAATAACACACTGGTGGAATTTCAGCACTATCTGTGTGCAAAGTCACCAAGGCTTGTTTGCTTTAAGTATATTTTTAAGCACAGACAATTGAGGGAGACTTCCAGAGCCACAGCTTCCATTCAAACAGCTGAGATCTCACCCTGAGGCAGGCAAGGGAGGGAAATTGCTGTGGACAGGTCAGTTGTCTGCCCAGCTCTAGCCTCTGGCACCCCTGAGTGCTCAGCAACAGGCTTAGATTTAATCCTAAAATTAATAGAGAAACATTCCATTTACAGGTCAGACTTTCATCTTTTTCAGAAGGGATGAATGAAATTTTTTATGCCAGACAAGATTTTATCATTTCCAAAAAGAAAAGTTTAGTACTAGAATAAGGATAACCTTTTTATGGTTAAAACCACTGATGTGCTCATTCTGGCTGTGATTCCCCTATCCTTTCTCCCTACCATCTCAGCAGGTTGTTAAGGTTCATAAATGCACATCATGTAGCAACAGGGGTCTGAGTGAATATAAGTTCACACCTGCACAGCTCTTATCTTGAGTGTGATCTGCCCCATACTCCTGCATGGTGGAAAGAAATGCAACTTCTCATCCAAAACCTACTAAATTGGTTGTATTTGTAAATAGTTTTACTGGCAAACTGAGCTTTTCAGAACATATTCAGGTCTTTCACAGATGGCTGAGGAAATGAAAGATTCTGATAGCACATGGAAGTTTTTACTCAAGGCATGAAGGAGTCATGTCACAGCATTGGGGTCCAAAACCAAAAAAGGAGCCCTGGACAGCCTGAATAAAGCCTGGTCTGCCAGCTGAAGATTTGCCCTGTGGCTGAAGGTGGAAGACATGGGAAGAAGGCAAATACAACTTTCAAACAAAGTATGTGATCAGTCACATTAAAAAAATTGTCTTCTAGGAGAACTTCTACTGGGCAAAAAACGTAACAAAATTTAGAAATCCAATCCTGTATAAAATTAGAAGAAAGAGGAGGAGATATATCACTACCTCCTATAGTTTCTTCCTGAAAGATAAATTGTTTCTGGATTGTGGACAGGAGTATGTAACAGGAGGAAAGCTGCAGGATTTTGGTTATAATGGAACTGTCTGAGAAAAACATAGTACACTGATAGGTTCCTCCTCTGTGTGACGCCTTTTGAAGAAATAGGGATAATGGGACCTTGACACCAGTTCCTAAAAACAGCACAGAAACAAGTCTCACTATAAAAATTTTTCCATGCTGATACTATTTGGAGGTTTTTTATCATCTCTGCTAGTTTTGATGAAGCAATATGAAGAAATGAAGAAATATCTCTAAAAATGATTGAAAATAATTTGACTCAAGATTAGTCAGGAGAGATTTGGAGTAATTTGTGACATTATTGCACAAAACAACTGTCTACACACACAATCATGTCCCTTTTAGATTCTGTCTCTTAAAAGGCTTGAATAACACCAAGCTATTTGAACTCTAGGAAGCTCAGACATAGAAATCTGCTGATTTACATGCTGTAAAGAGAAACTGAGACACAAGACAAGACTTAGTCTTTTTACAGTGCTTTCAATCCTGCTTTTTTAATAATTGCTAATAAAGAAGACATTAATAGCAGCATTTATGGTCCTGTTATCAGGATCTGTGAGTCCTTTACAAACATAAAAACCTTTGTTTCTGTGTAGGAAAAAAAAATTGTAATATTATCGGGAAAATCCAGGCAGGACTGAGACCAACCCTTTCTAGATCTTCGTGTCTTCTATGAGTAAACCTGACTCCAGGGCTTCAAACTGGTTAGGATTCTACCTTCTGGTAGTCATATCAATGGAGTTTTTCATTTTCCTATTTCCCAAATAGTGTCAAGTGATTTCATTTTGTTCATCTTTATTTTCTCCTCCTTTTAAGCAGTTATCAATTCAGCAATTATTCACAGAATAAACTCCTTTGAACAAGTGGTGACAAAGCCAGTCTGGAGATGAAGCTGGATAAAGGGGAAGATCAGACAACATTGGTAGCCAAGTAACATTATATTCAAGTCAGTTTTGGTCTTAAGTACATTTAATTTATGGTGTCTGCAAGATCTAATTTTAAACACTACTTAAAACCATAGAGAAGCCATCAGTGCCAAAATATATGTTAAAACGTGATTCAGAAGACAATTGACAATCTCTATTGATACCCTGACTTAAGCATGTGTGGATATACACATTCACAATCAATCTGGCATAGAGATCTTTCAAGGTCAGGACATTCAGACCTTCCCAATAAACAAGTAGCTGACATTTGTCTGAGGCATCCTTTAAAAACCTTCACAACAACCTGAGCTCACCTCATCATTGTAAGAAACCAGATGAGTTTCCTCGCTTGCAGTCACGGAGAAAATATAGTCACTGCCCGAACTCTTACAATTTCCAGATGTCTATTGACATACTACCCAATCTTTTTCTTGACACTTAATCTCTGTGCCTGACAAAGCTGGGAAAAACAATGTAACATATAGGAAAATCTAAGACTGTATTTTGTTGTTTGTTCAGTGTAAAGTATATACATTATATAATAATGTATACACATATATAATAATATATAAATACACTATACTTGCATATATACACATACACAATATATGTATACATCACTTTCATGGGAGTGGCCATTTAACTAAAGCAGACTGTACTTCTCTGGTTTATTCTAGTTTTTTTCACTAGTTTAAATAAGCAGTTTAAATCATTGTCATTAATATTCTTAAACAAAATGTTGTGAATAGGATTATGAGGAATTACCCCAGCACTTACTGATGAACATTAAACATTGACGCCTTCTATGTGGCCAGAAAATATGCAGAGATAATAATTCGTCTCTTTCTCAGGTTTCTAAGTGTCTGATGCTCAGAAAACAAATTTTTATAGGACTCGATTTCATGTATTCTTCACAAAACTCCTCGATTTTTTCATTCATATGCAGGTTAAAGTGGACTAGCCTTTCTAGACTTGTACAGAAATAAATAGCAAGCTAATTTAAGAAACAACTGTACTTAGATGTCTTACCATCATGGGGCAAATTCTCCATCAGTTATATACACATGCAACTTTTATCAGTTTCTGAGGAAGCATGTGGCTCTAAGCACTCCTCTCATATTTTAATTGCTGCCAAACACACATGCGCACGCACATACAGGCACAGTCCTGTCCCTTCACCTTAGTTCAAAGCTAGGAAGGAGACTGTTTTGAGATTTCAAACACTTTCCTTGCCTGGCAGAGCAAAACGTTGAAATCTCATAAATTTTCTTCAATGCGCATTCAAAGCAAAAGCTTGAGTTACTGAAAATACTTTCATAGGATTTTTATTATTTCTAGATACTGATATTTGTCCTAAAATGGGACAGAAAAAAAGAGAGAGAAAAAAAATAAATAATTCATTTTCCCAGAGGTTTTGTTTGGTTGGCTTTTTGTTTGCTATAAAAGAGAAAAACTGAACCAGATAATTTCTGTGGTTTTTATTTATTAACTTATTTAATCCTGTCTAAAGGAGCCTAGTAGAAAGATCCTCTGGTCAGCTGCTCTTCCTATGCTACATCAAAAGTCAGAACTGTCAGTTTTTGCATGGCAAGGATTAAAGCTGGTTTCTCCGCCAATGCTGGGACGGTGGAGAGAGCAGGGAAGTGGTGTGATGTGGTGACTGGAGCGGGAAAATGTGGTAGTCTCCTTTCTCTCCCATATCCTGCCGCCAGCTGGATGCACAATCCTCACCAGATTGTGTGGGTTTAATGCCTAAAGGTTAGCTCTGGATGCTACCAGTACTCTGCTGGAAAAAGGACTCCAATCGTCCTTTGCCAGTGTAATGAATTAAAGTCCTTCACAATTCAGGAGTGCAGTTCCAAATGGTTTTACCTTTCTGCCCTCTGAAAAAAATTACCTGGGCAGAAATTTGTACTCCAGGTAGAAGTTTCCTGTCTTTTCAAGCATGATAGGAATGAGAACTTGGGAAAGCATTTGCACATTGTGGTATTTGTGCTCCTGCATAATAACTAGCATGTTTCTCAGCAGCAGCTCAATACGAGTGGCTGACCTCCCAAAGCGACGACCGTCGCCACTTGTCGACTGTGATGTGAGAAGTGGCTAAGCAGTTCTTGGGGAAACCAGGCTGCTCAAATGTGCTGCTTAAGAGACAGCAGTATACAGCAGCTTGGCTGCCTTTGGTTTGCATGGACCTCTCTGATAAAATACTGTGACACAGAAGGGGAAGACTGTGGGGATGGTTCCCTGTTTTTTTGTCATATTCATAAGACCTTTGGATCAGTTACTTATTTTATGTTGTTGTGCTGGTTCTTAATTTTTTGAGGAAATATAGGCTTGAGCAAAAGAATCTGGGCTCTTCCACACCTCTTAAAATATGGTATTTAGAGAAGTTTCCAGCAAAGGAATGAGTGTTGTCAGCTAGTTAGCACAAGTCATTGGAAAAATCCCTCAACTCTGTATAGGCAGAATAATTACACACAAATGCACTCGGAAATCCTATGGAAAATGTAGTCCAGTGACCTGGCATGGTTACAGCACAATTTAGCAAGTATGTTAGAACAAATTACTCCTTTTAACCATAAGCCATTCTGTTTCACGCTTTTAATGAAGGCCTGTGCCACACACTAGAATACTTCTCACCTCATTACTACCCATAAAAAGCAATGATCCATTCAAAGGCTCCTCATATCTCCCAAATGAGATGTAAAAGAGCCCACTCTTTCTCAATCTGGCAAAAAAGAGAACGGCTTCTTACTTCAGCCTTTGATGTTGATCATTAGGATATTTACTAGATAAAAGAACTGAAAAATCTATCTGTGTAACTTCACTGATGTTGTGTGTTAGCATTCAGCCCCTAGCTGGCCCCTAGCTCCCTATTTATAAACGTAAGTCCCTTGTTGCTGTTTAGGAAAGGAAAAGGGTTTCAAGATTCCCTCAGAGCAATTATTTTTCTCTCTCTGTATATGTATGTGTGTCTTTATATATAAAAAGTACACAACAAAAGGGAAGAAAAGAGTGGAGAGAGAAATATCCAGCAAATTTGAAGAATATAATGAGGCAGTTACACAGAAACTATGAACTGATAAAAACTAAATGTGACATGCTGTCTGATAAGCAAGTTTAAAAAAATTAATCATGTGTAAATTTAAGCTAGTTATTGCCCAAACATATGCACATATGCACATATGCACATATGCACTGTAGTTGTGTGCATTTAAAAATGCAAACTGCTGCCAAAAAGATGCAAAATTTTAAAAAAAGTTGAAATTTAAAAATACATAGTTCTATAAATAACATTTTGTCAAGGAAGAATGTTCTTATTTCTTAGTAAACCCATATCTATTAGGCTTACTAAAATGGATGGGCAACATTTCAAGGAGAGCTGAGCTATCCCAGTACAATACTCGGGTGTGCTCTTCTTGTTTGGTCAGTGGGGATGACCCCACCCCAAGTCTGACACCAGAACTTAATTTAATTACTTTCTAATTCTGTCAAAGCGACTTGGCTTGCTTTGATAGTTTTTAGCTAGTAAGGATTTTCCTATTGGAATTATGTCCATTGAACCAAATAAGAACCACAAGCTTTTAAATTTTATCAAAAAATATGAAAAACTGAAATACCTAAGGGCTTGGCAGGGTGGGACATGCCTTAGCCATGTGATGTAGCCATAGACAGATGGGTTGTGCATCTGTAAGATGCATGCAGAAGCTAAAGGGTTCATCTCTACCAGGCAGTGAGGATCTAGAAACACACAAGAGTAAGACCTGCCTTCCTTGTTGAGGCCAGCAGTTTGTTTAAATTAGTGTCTTGTTCCAGCCAACACAGTGTGATACTTCAAAGTATTATGCAAACTACCCCACCACCATCAAAACAATACCCTAAGTAATAACCTGCCTATAGGAAAGAACTTTCCCTCTTAATCTCAAGCAGCTAGTTATGGCAAGAAGCTTGAGTATGTTAAATGCCTTCTATCTTATCCAACTAAATACGAATGTTTTATTATCTGTATAAATGTTTAATCATATTTAAGTTCTGGAAAGCCTATCTTTAAAATGTTATAGAAGCATTAGCTGATCATCCCTTAAAAGGGGAGGTGGGTAAGTATACTCTTGCCATCTCTCCCTTCTCTTAAATATACAAAAAATAAAGTATGGAGTGCCTCAACTTTGTGTTCAAGCCAAACAATGACTGAATATAAAAGCTGGAGTTAAAATCCTGGAGTTCATGATTCATAGCACTCTATGCATGCAATAGGTTTCAAAGTTCACACGTATATTGCTCACATTTATCTAGGAATTTTGAAGGCAATATTTTCTTGATTATTTTCTGTATATCAACATACTTAAAGCAACCTATTAAAAATATCATTTGGTAGTGGTCAAACTATTGCATCTTGGCATCTTTTATTCAAAATAGCATAGATAGACTCAGTTAATTCTGGGATGATTCTTCAAGGCTTTGGGGCAGAGAGCATTAAAAAAATAAAAAAAAATGAAAGGCAATAAATCATTACAAGGTGCCTTGAATTGGTACTGCCTTTTGTTGTGCATGTCTCAGTGTCTGTCACAACAGTTCTTTTGTGAGCTCAGAAGCTCTGTGAACTACAATAGAAAAGTAAGCATGAAAAATAGAAAGTACCCACCTAAATTTTTAACAGGTATGTTCAACTCTTATTTCTTCAGTGCTTTTTCTGAATACAGCATTCAATAACCTATGCAAAATCATAGGTAATTATATCAAACACCAAGAAACATTTAAGCTCTACTGCTTCTAAATTAAATTGCAGAATCTGCCAGAAACATGAACTTGGCTTTGAATATTTTGAACTTTGTTCAGATGAATTAAAGAAATGACAATACTCTAGGAAGATCAGAAATTTAAAAAGAAAAGTAATTTCACAACTGTGTGGCCTTTGGATAACATATGCAGTGTTCTGTTTCTTTTGGAAACTTAAATCTATATTACTCATATACCTGCTTAGAGATTTACCTATCTTGAAAATAGAATCCTACTAGTGAGTAGTAAGTGGGAGGAGGAAGACTATAGGCATGGTGACAGTGTTATTCAAGCTTCTCAGTATCTTCCTGAATGTATAAATTTGACTATTGTTTATAAATACCTTTCAGAAATAGTTCACATCTCTTGTTAACATGTTGATTGTAAAATCTATCCCAAAACATTGGAGAACAATTTGATATGCCATAAATTTTTCTTCTTACCAAACACTCATGACACATCTGCACTTGAAAATCTACATTTATTTAATAATCTCGTGGTAAGAATGAAAAAGGCACAAACAGCAGCAGCATGAAGTATTTTCAATCACAATTGTCATTCACTGATAAAATTTTATAAATCCCCCAAAGCCAGTACAAATAATTGCCTGTGCTCCTCTCTGCTTTTGCTATCAGACTGCAATAAATTCTTAGATCAAGGTAGGCTGATGAAAAATGTTTAAGAGGAAAAAACCCCAAAAAATTCCTTTTGTACTTTATCATGGCTCAGTTGTGCAGGTTCCCAAGAACAAGAAGTTTTCATACGTGTTTCAAAACCAGTTAATTTAGGTCTCAGCCTATCTTTTTTACAGCTGACGTGTGTATTATTTTGTAACAAAGAGACCTGTCAGCTGTATTGGCCTGTTTATTGCTTTGACAACTTGATTTTGACTTTTTCTACATGATTTGCCAAGATTAGCTTTTATTTACAGGGGTTTATGTTCTAAGATGAGGTGAAACTAAGAACAGCAAATATATCTTTTTCCCTGACATCTCCAATAATTTTACCTGGTCAAATGTTTGGATACATAGAGCTGCAGTAAAAGTGCATGATTAGTACACTCCCCTGTGGATTATGAACAGAAAGCATGTGTTGGGCTTACACACAGACGGTGATTTACTCACAGCCACATATGAAGGTATTTGCTCTGTCTCTCCCGTGTCTTTAGTGCCCTTTTCTCATTAAAGAAGACAGACACCAACAGATAATGGAAGGAGTCTGTTCTGCAAAATATAGATCTGGCTTTTGAAACAAACATACTGGCCGAAGTACTAGAAGACAATTTTCAAAGATGATCCTGCAAGAGAAAAATACGCTGTTTGTGACCATTGCTACATGAAATATCACAGTGCTGTATTTTGTAGTACTGGATAAAAGTATTAGCAGAAATAATTCTGTGATCTACTTTCAGATAAGGGTTTTGAAGTCCCACACATGCTATAAAATAATAATAATAGATGTAAAACTATCGGCATGAAGTAGATTTTAACAAAGTCTTAATAGAAACTCCAATTCCATAAAAATACACAGTTTAAATTCAGAGTTAAAACCAAAAATGACTACACAATAACTATTCAATTCATCCTGTCCTCAAACATGTAAATAGCCAGTTTTCATGATGAATTTTGTTATTTTAAAACACATGATGCAAAATGATCTTTTTTCATCATGTCCCTGTTCATCATAAAGCTGCTCACTCTCACTTAGGACACAGCAAATAAAATAACAGTAATTTGAACAAATGTATCTCTTTCTGAAATGTCTTTTAATGAATTTCATCCAATTCATGGATTTACTTTGGTTTTATGAGCTTTGCAGTTTGGCAGACAGCTGAGAGGTTTCCATGAAAAGCCTGTAGGATGCAGAAGGGGATGTGAGTGCCTCAGTAGATGGCACCCTTCTCTCTGTCTCAGAGAAGGAACCTACACTCAGCCTCTCTGCTGCTGCCCATCAGCTCCAGCAAGGAAAAAAGCCAGAAAACCACATAAACAAGGCTATTATGCCTTTTCAGCAAACGGGGTTGTTTCTGGGGCTGATGCCGAAGACCTGTCCTGCACTTGATGTGCAAGCGCCATGAGAAATCCCAACAAGGTCCCTGAAGAGTCAGTGGAGATCAATGTGTGACTGCTCACAGCACAGAAAGTTAATCACAAGGATCAGCCCTTGTTAGAGGCATCTTTTGGGGCAGAATGTGGCCATAAAGCTATAAAGCATGCAGCACAGAGCTTATACTGAAAGCAGGATTTAGTCCTTATTCAGTGATACCTTTCTGCTCTGTAAAGGATACTCAGTACCACAGATTGGAGATGGTAGTACAGCAGTTGTTTTCTGCCTCTCACTAAATTATAGACAGCTAAGGTTTACTAATGCTCAAAGAAAGTCTTCTACCAATCACTGGATTACTGAACATTTGAAATTGGATTCTCTTTAAGCAAAGATGTATTAAGAAATAAAATAGATGTGCAATTTGTTATCATTTGTTTCTGTTAGTTTTATTGCAGTCTTCATGTACCAGTCACAGATTTTTTATCTGAGGCACTATATAGCTAATGCCTTCCTGACAGAGGTATATAAAATAATCAATAGTTTGTGATCATCTGGTTTCAGTAATAAGTGCCACAACAGTTTATATGTAAGGCAAGCATATTTTCAAACTAAAAAAGAAGCACTTTTGGGGCAGTATTTTCTACAATCATGAAATGTCTCCAGTGCTCTGTATTCTGGCTTCTTTCTTTGATCTGTCTGCCTGGGTCAGAAAAGCTTCAACTGGAGCAGATCAAAGAAAGCCTGAGCAATGCCTCTTCCTCCTGAACTTCTCCCTCCTTCACTTCCCTCTGCTCTGTGGTACTGGAAATCACATTAAAAATAAAAAGGGGCAGTAGAAAGTATCCCTCTCCTGCAGGCCACATCTCCTCCAACCTCAAGCATTGAATTTTATGTCTTTGTCAGACAGGATCATCAGACCACCGAGCTCATTCACACTGCAGGGCTGTTGAGCAGATTATGTTGAGCTTTGGGCACTGGGTGCCCAAGAAAGAACATGTGGGCTTCCTGCACTCACAATTCTGCATCACTAGTAGGGCAAAGCAACTGAGGTAGGCAGGATCACTCACAGGCAGAAAATCAGCTGTATGCAGTGGTCACAGGAATATAGCAAATGTATAATCTCTGTTCAAAGATCCACCTGACAGGAGCACCAGGCAAAAAGAAGGGATGGGGGGAGGGTATGTGCCATCAGTATGAAAAACAACCCACAAAGAAAAATATATTATGTGAATGAAAATGGGGAACTTGACAATTTAAGCAATTGAAAGAGTTCAAATATCAGAACAACTTAAAAACCCAGCTCTGTATCTATGAAATAGACTGTGATATCTGGTTATTTTAGGGGAAAAAAAATAGTGTGAATTTTTTAAATTAAACAGCCGAAGTAACAGTAAAGGTTTTTTCATGCAAACATTCTAGTAGAAACAAAATCAAATATATTTTGGAAAGAATAGGGGAATATAAAAACCTTTAGGTAAAAGAAATCTTATTTAAATGATTACCACAAATAAAAGGGATAGAAGACAATAGACTTGCTGAAAAATATACTTTATGGAAAATATTTTAAATAATATCGTCAAATATAGCAAGAGTCATGCTGACATATTTTTATATTTTCTATTTTTATTGCTAAATAAAATAAAAGTTTTATTTAAATGAAAAAGAAATGCAATACTGTCAGGGTTCTTCAGATCTTTGAAAGCCATAGAAAATTTTTGTAATATAACTTTAAAATGGCTTTGTTCCAGTCAGTCTGATAGCCTGACTGCTGGTGATAGATACCAGGTATGTCTTGCTGGCAATTCCCCAGCTTCAAGGGAGCACCAATGGGATATGGCAACACAGGGCAGATGTGACTGCTGGGCCAGCAGCGAAGCAGTTAACCATAAGAGGGGAATTGCCTGCAGGAATGGGAACTGCTGTAAGTTTTGCCACTACTTTAGCGAGGAGGGTGCAAAGAAATGGACATCTCTGTAGCCCTGCCAGTGTTGAAGGCAGGCTTTCTTTACATTGGCAATTGGTTTCACTTCTGTGCAGTTTTCAAAGCATCCTTCAATAGCAATGTAAAGGGAATTTATAAGCAATATTTCATATGTATAAGTCATGCAAAAAACTGATTTAAAATTCCCTTTTCTTTTACATTCAATTTCAAATTTCAGAATACATACACATTTTAGGAATCCTCACAGTGTTATGCCTGTATGAAGTCACTGGGTCAAGCTTTGCTTCTCTTTGTACTGGTGTAAATATGGGGAAATTCCATTGTAGTCAAAACCACGATTTGGTACATCCTACCTCAGGCATTTGCTCTAAGTGGATATTGTGAGATTAAACTTCATTCAGCTTGTAGCTTTGAAATAACTGTCAGGAAGACACAAACTGCAAGTATAGGAATGAAAGTGCATGCTCCATAGTGATATAAAAGCCGTTCCCAGATGTTTCCTTTCTGAAAATTTTGTGGACACCTGGGAGGCTTAGACTTATTTGGATGTCAGCAGACCAGATGAGTGGCACTTGGGCTGCTATTGTTAATTTTTGATAAGCTGATAATTATCCTCCTTCTTACTAAACAACTTTAATCTGGTTTCAACTTCCCTTTGTCTGCAAGGAATGGAGGAGGTAGAGTGTTTCCATACCTGACCTGGAATATATTGAAAATCAAATTCTGTTCTCAAGTCTATCTAAAAGATGAGGTAGATGAAATACTTGAAAATACTGAGAACTATATCTACATAGGGGAAACCAGGCTAGCTTCTACTGCGCAAACTGCTGTTTTACAGTAGCTTTTTTCTCTAAGAGTTGTTCCTTCTCTCTAGGAGTTATTTCAAAAGACATAAACTGCAGTGTTTCTTAGAATAAATTTAATAAACAACATTGTGACATGTACAAAAAGTGTACCACTGATGTGAAATTTCATTTCCATGTAAGAAATATTATTTAAATCAAGATATGATTGATTAATTTTGACTCTGAGTAAAACCTAGTAAGAGAAAGAGAACTCTCTATAAAAAATTTCCTCTGAAATAATTCTGTTATTTTCATTTATTTCAAATCCTGAAAACAAAGCTTCCTACTGCACTTGATCCTTAAAGGATTTTTTCTCCTGTTCTGATGACACCATTTAAAGGCCCCAAGAAGGTTTTGCTTTCCATCTGCAATAATGGCCTTTACCTAAGTATGATAGTGAGATAGCAGATGTCTGAACATCCTTATATTGGATATGCAAACCTAATAGTAGGGAATATTCCTTATATACATTTATTGAATTCAAATTTATATGCATACAATTAGAAATTGAGAGATAAGTCAAGTTTTTGCTGTTAATTCAGGTCTTTAAATTTCTGTTACAGAAACGCTGTGCCTATAGCACCAAGCAGCCAGCACATAAAATACTTGAACATTAGAGAACAAGGTTATGGATCCAGAACACCTCATCCTGGTCCATAGTGGGCTCCTTCTTCCTTCTTGCTCTTGTTTGATTTCATCAATTCTGCAATTCTAGATCTCTGGTGGTCAAAGCTGACCTGGAAATTATCAGGCTGCTCTCCAGACAAATGAGGTGGGGGCTTGAATCTTCTCAGGTTTGGGATGGATGACAATGCAATTCTGCCCCTCTATAAGTGCTCTAACCACTCAGCTGATGCTAACAAAGAGGTTTGGGTACCTTCCTCTTGCCGAGGGTGGTACTGTTTTCTAAACTTAAAAGACTGACATGTTAAGACATGAAATACTTCCAGAAGCCAAATTACAATCCACAGTTTGGGGATATCCCATTGTCTGGCTCCAGCACTGCTTTAGCTGCAAGCTTTGAGCCATTATGACTATAAAGAGACCCTTTCGTGAAATTGGAATAAGGAACCTGCTTCTCACACTTCTGAGCAGCTCAAGTTTTATATACAGCATGGTGACACTGCTCCCTCAGAAGTGTAATCATGAGCTCTTTCCCAGATACAGACAAAGCTGCAGGGGACATCTGTGCCACTTCAGAGAATGAGTCCTTAAATGAGAGTACCTGAGAATGCACTTGTGAAGTCTGCATTTGTTTTCTGAGAAGGAAACCTCAGAGATGATTTTTGCAGTTTCTCTGGGCTGGTGACTGATGTGTCACCAGGCAATTAAAGTCTTTTATTCTCACATGTTAAAGTAATTGGTGTAGTTCAACAGTACCGCAACAATTCAGACACTTGGATCCCAGCGTGCAGAGTCTGAGAAGCCTCAGCTCAGGCTCCTTCACTTTGGACTTTATGTTTTGTCCTCTGACTGGTGGAAAGAGGCAAACAGGATCTTGCATCCTTTCCAGCCCTAACTACTCGTGAATGCTGAGAGTACCTTTGATTCCCAGTGTTGCTCTCCTGCTGCCATTGTGTATTATACAATAAACTGTTTACATAACAGCCTTTTGTTACAGGTTTTAAATCTCGGGCTGCCAGTGTGAGCCAGAGGCTGCCAGCTGGCAGACACAGAGGTGCTTGTGCTCCAACTGTTGGAGGTAATTAACAGCCCAAACTGTCAGAAGGTGACAGCCGGCAGAAAGTTCCTGCCCTGGGGTCACAGCTGTATTCCGGCAACTTGCTTCTTGATTTACCAGTAAAACTAATAACCTAAATAATATTGGTATTAAATTATCAAACAAGGAGGACTGAGCCCAAGTTGTATTTTCTGCCCTCAAATTAACTGACAAAGAAAATTAGAATCAATATCTGGAAGCAAATAAGTAAGATGAATTACTTTGAGGGGAAAAAATTAGAAAAACTAGTCCACTGAAGTCTGGTGTATATAAATACTAGGATGGTTGCAGACTATAATGCTGTTGGGTTCACATTTTCCTGAAATTGTAAAAAATTAAACTAGTATTTAGTATTAGTAGTCTGGGCAATGATTCTCAGCCACAAGCTTTTAATTAGTGTGTCTTTTGTTTTTATGATATCCTACATCTACCTTCATCTGCTGTAAGGTGGTATAAATTGACTCATGGGAAACTCTAATGGTTGATGCTAGTTGAACATTTGGCAAAGATGTTAATTTGTAAATACAAAAAATACAAATTCTTCAGCAGTAAATTGGCTCACAGTGGTTTATTATAAGCATAAATTTCCTGAGACAAACTCCACGCTTTGGAAAATGGGAAGGGATTTTGTAACATTTCCCGAAAATAATATAAGCAATCTAAATAGTTGACATTTTTCACATTTATGTGGTTCACCTTCATCCGTCCTTTTCCCTTCTCATGTACTCTTTGGTAATGTCACACAACTCTATAGGCAGAGGATTTCACTGAATGTTATAGAACCTCATAGGATCTGATTCCTTGTATCCTAAATTTGCTGCTGTTATATGTTGCAGTCATAACTTCTTTCCAACACTGCCCTGGGCCTTGGACAGATGACTTCAGAACAGGCCCTCACTGATGGATATTGCCCAGAGGTTCTGAACAGGTGGATCCTCTCCTCAAAAATATTTTTCTTAAGCAATGAGTTATCCTGGCAGTCAACAGGGATGAAAAGTCAACTGTACCATTAACAGTGCCAGATAATGCCAAGATGGACAGAACGTTTAGTACACTTTGACTCATGGCTCACAAAAAAAATAGTGATCTGAGATTACAAATTGTGTGATTAGCATTGAAAGCAACAAGGATAAACGTCAGTCTTCAGTGAGTTGAATAGGACTCCACAAAGATATCGAAAGGGGAACCAAACTTAGAATCATTAGAAATCATTAGAAACAATAGAAATTAGAGAATCTGCAGAGGTGAAGGTTCTGGAGCACCAAAAAGAAAAAGAGAAACATACTGCTTATTTCTAAAACTGGAGGAAAGTAGAGCCAAGGAACCACGTCAGCTAGCCTGAGTTCAGACTGCTGAAAAATGAACAAAGCATCTATTTCTAAGTACTTAAAAGATTGATGAAAAGTAGCAGCCAAAAATAATGTACTGCATCTTCAGTTATTAAACAGACAATGCTACTTTGCATAAATATTAATTAATCTCATTAGAAAAAACCCCAACCAAACAGGAAAATAACTTCTTTCCTTACACCTCTGTAACAAGGGTGCAGAAGAGACTGGAAAACAATATGTTGAAAGGCCATATCAACAAGAGTTCTGCTGAGATCTGTCTGGAGTCTGGTACTGTGCAGTCATTTCATTAATGCTCTGAGCAGTACAACAGGCAGTAAGTTTATTAAATTCTTATATGATAGCAAGCTGGGAGGAGTGCAAGCATTTTTGAGGACAAGGTTAGAATTCAAAATAAGGAAGACAAATGGGAGAAAGAAGCTATAATAAATAGAAAGCAATTCAATCAAGACAAGTAAAATATTTAAGTAGGAACAATCAGTTTTACAAATACTCTCTGAGAAATGTCTTGCCCAGATAGCAGTCCTACAGAAAAGGATCTGGATGTTATAGTGTATAACAAGTCACAGGTCTCTTAAAACTTCAATAAAGAAAGTACCACAATGGGAAGTATAAATACAAGAGCTGTATGTACAGCACCAAGCTTTGCAATTGCTCTGTCAAAATTGGACAAAGCACAGTACAGGACAAAACAGATATCAGGTATATGTGAATTTCAAGTAACAAGAGCTAAAAATTAATAATTTTAGAGGGAAAAAAAGACTAAGAAGAAATATGGCATAATTAGGTAGAAGATTACTACAAAGAATAAATTACTCCCTATGTCTAGTACTGAAAGGAAAATAATTGGATTAATTTGCAAGAGTATTTAGTTAAAACTTTTCTGCTGTTATATTTCTGAAATACTACTGGAGTAGATAGCAGAATAGATTACATGAGTAGGTGGTGGGATCTCTGTTTCTGGAATTTTGAAAGAATAGATTAGGAGAGTATCTGTCACAAATGTTTTAGTTCTAGTTTATTTTTAGAAATACTTTGGAGGCCAGACTATATGACCTCTAAGGATCTCTTCTAGACTCACTTTTTATGAAATTGCATCTGTTAGCTGAAGAGTTCAATACATATAATAAATACTTGAGATGCACAATTTACTATGCATATTTCCAATCAAAACAAGCAGTCACGTGAATTCCCACTGGAATCACAAGAACTGTGTAAGAGTAAATTATGCTCAGTCCTGCATTATGAAAAGGGATTGCTCCTCCAAAGACCTTGAATTCTGTACAATGTGTAAAAGGCATCCAGAACAAATTTATAGGGCCAAGTTGTAATCCCATCACAGTCAGCAGCAAAGCTTTCATTGATTTCAGAGGGATCAAGACTTGGATAGACTTTTTTTTTTTAAGATCTAGCATTGCATAATGCCACATGCCCATTGATATTGAATTGATATATGTACGTGCAAACATTTCATATTGATATTCTGTTGTCAGATTGTCATTTGGTGGAATTCAGTGTGGTCAGTTTAACAAACAAAAATGCTACTAGTCAAGTAAATCTATCTGCAAGAAATATTTATGAAGAAATCTGAGTCTGAATTCCCTATTGCCTTTATATCTTTACAAAGTCTTATAAATGAGGAAATAGCTCCAAAGATCTATTAGTAATAGTTGTTTCCTAATTGCAGTGGGAAGCATCCTGCATGTTTAAATAAATATTGTTAACTCTGACCTCTTGGTTTGCCAGGACTGATAAGACAATTGTTTGACCTATATGAAGCACATACAGTACACAAGGACTGAAAGCAGCAGGAAAACAGGAAACAATAAATCAGAAATTAGAGCACTGATTGTTATAGCTAATTACATCAGACTTCTGCTTAATTTCTCACTCTGTCATTCTAACCTGATTTTCTTGCTAACAGACTTTGCAAATTGCTGGTGTCACGTACATACAGCATATAATAATCTTTAGTTACTGTGATTGACAAATGAATGAGAAGAAGAACATAGTTTATTATGGAAGAATGAGCAGTGACACACACCAGATACCTGCTCAGATGCTTTTTTAATTCACTTACCTAGATATGCTGCATGATATACTTTGCCAGGACCACAAGTTTGGCATCACAACATCATAACTGAATTTGTGTCATAGTTTGATAATGTTGGACAAAGAAGGAAAAATAAAGCTATGAAAGGAGAAAAATGGCGTAGATTGATCTCCGCAGCAAGAGAGATAAAGCGATAACCAGAAAAGTTAAATCAATTCCAAAAATAATATGCTTACAATTAGGCATAATAATCAGCATGTTTATTCTTGATGTTATTTTTCTCATGCTGAACATCAGATAACTGGTGTCCTTATTATTGTGTCCTTCTACATTACTCCACTTTCAAACTACAATATCTTTCTTTATCCTGTTTCATCACTGCCATCAGGATCTTCAGATGTCTTAAGTTAGCAGAGACTTTTTACTGTAGCTACAAATATATGGTAGAGCATAAACAATTAATTTGTAAGTATCTAAATTACAATTTTTCCATCTTATATGAGTAAAAAGTCATTAGCATGCTTGTTAATACACTGTCTTTCTGTGAGATGCATTCCTTTGGACCAGTAGCTTGCTTGTTGTTTTGAGAGGTCAGGCCACTTTGTCACAGGTAGTTGTTGATGGGGGGAGATGCAGCTTTCACTTTCCTCAATGTCTCTTATACTCCCATCAGTGTGAACTCAAGGTGAGCAGAGACAAACAGACACACTGGAGAAGTACCAGAAGGATTAATATTATATCATCATTGCCTGTAACAGTCTGTGCCTTGTGTATTCTGAAGGTACCCATATGATTTAGGAAAGCAACATCTGGTAAGAAAGAGGAAAGAACTCCAGGCCAATGTAATGTTTTATTCATGTGGTGTACCCATATATTACATTCCTTAATGTTATTTTGAGTATTACAAATTATTTTCTCCACAACTGTTTTCATGTCTGCTTCATCCTACTCCTTTGGGATTTTTATTTGCAACTTTGTAAGGGTCAAGGCCTAGAAATCAAGCAAAAAAACCAACATACTGATGTTTATAGCTTTACATCTGCAGAGCTCTTCCATTCTCTTCCCAGAGGGCCATCACATCACATCAGCTGACTGCCATGGTGCAAGTAGTTAATATTGGTCTGCAGTGATTGTCAGTTTGTGTGACTTTCTAAGTGTTCTCTTCTCCCCTGACTAGAAATCATGGAATTATCCTTCCTCACAAATTTCCTATGCACCAGCAATGGCAACATGGTCCTTTATTGCTCTCTCTTTTGGAATCAGCTTCTGGACAAATATGCATTCATAAATCATTATGGACATTATGTGTTTCTATATGCAATTAAAGATTTAAATATTCAATTGGGGTTTGAATTTGTTAAGTTATAATGTTTTACAATCCACAAATTTTTATTCCAAAGCACAACACATTTGTTTAGCCATTTCTACCTGTCCTCCAGATTGACAGTGGAGATTATTGTTTTTTAGAATTGCTCAGTCCTTTTGCCTCATTTCTACTTTTTGTATTGATAGGTTGGTGGGTTTATTTAAAACTGAAAACAGGAAACAAATCTTATGCCTTAATTACTCATAGATAAGTAAGTCTTCCAGTGTCAGAGTAAATATAATATTTAATAGGTATTAAAACTTTCTGGAAAAGCTTTTGCTTTGCCTATAATGATAATGTAACTGGTTTCCTACAGCAACAAGGCTGTGGCTTTATCACTACAGATAAAGCAATAACACTACACAACAACACAGCTTTCTGTTAGTTGTGGAGGGCCACATTAAAACATATTGTTGGGGGAGCCAGCTGAGCCAGGGATATTCCCTGGTCTTCCAGAATTGTAAGCACCAAGCCAGGAAGCTGCTTCAGCTAGCAGTACAAAAACCTTTGGAGATACTAACAGTGTAGAAGAAGCCCTGTAAAAAATCCAGTTACTTTCTGATTTCCCTCATGTTATCTTGTTGAATTCCTGGTCTTGTTTTGGAGAAAGCCAGTTCATCCATCTCCATATAGAAGACAAGCACAGTTGTGTTTGCAGCATTGTTATCAAAGAGTAATGCATGGATAAAGGAAACAAACAAACCCTAATCCAAAGCTATTTTAACTGCAGCATTAGAGCTAGGAGACCTGCTGATTACCTCTTGCTATGCATGACAGTGAATGGGGCTAATGATATATTTGAAGCATATTCTTTAAACTATGTGATATGGCCAAGCTTCTTTTTGCAAACAAGTGGGTCCATATCCCCTCTCCATTGGTTCTGTTGTGACCTACCTAAAGATGATTTAAGTACAGCAAAATTCTGCTTCATATATTGACATGAAAGGAAGATAGAGAGTGAGCAAACTTTGAGAAAACAGAAAAATTTCTTGTAATGAAGTGTCTGCATAAAGTAGCCTAAGAGATAAACAAGAGAAAAGCCTTTAAAGTAATTCCACAGAAATACAAACATCACACATGTTCCATTATCTTTCTCTAGATAATTATCCATTATCTTTCTCTAAAATAATCCTGAAGAATACAGCAGGAATGCAGTTTACTATTTTTCCTCAAAACCAATAAATATAATTTTCTCTTGGAACTTGATTTAATAACATCTCAATTGCTTTTCAAAAGTAAAAAATTAATGAAAACTGAGGAATTCATACATTTGCTGTATTTTTCTGTTTGCTGTGTGGTAACTCCCACCTGTTTGCCTCTTACTATAGATTTTGACCTTTAACACTCAAAAATCTGTAATCTGCCTCTCTGCATCAGACTCTGTACAGAAGTCCTGTAAGTAGACCACCCCTTCACAGGTAAGGAAAGCCATTAAACCCTGTGAATTTTCACAGTGGATAAGCCTAGATTAATTTGACCCAGGTGTTTGTCTATTGCTGTGCATGGGAACACTTGCAGTGTCCCCATGCTCCTTCTCCTGTGGTGGTCCAGCCTTAGTACTCTCTGGACTCTAATCTAAACCATGTAAGAGTTCCAGCTGGTGCAGGACTTTGTAGACAGACTTGTTATGCTGTTTGAGTCACTTTGATGTATTCTTTTGCCTTACATATGAATACTTGTAGAAGTAGGAGGAAAACATGAAGAGCCATGTGCTGGAGTTAAGTTACAAATGTCAATCCCTTATCCAACTTTGCAAAAAAAGTCCTTGATTTCATGCTGTGCATGCAAAAGGAAGTGTCATTATGAGCAATACAAAAATTTAGAGGTAAATCTGTCCTCATTTGCACCTTTGCAACCCTTGCTGGAGTGAGGCTGCTTGAGCAGAAGTAAAAAGGTCTGTATCTCTCCCATTAGTAATTATTTGCATGTAAGACATTTAGTCTAAATTATACTAACATCTAACAATTAAATGAGCATTAATGGCTAAGTTCTTGGACATTAAGTTAATCCATGTATGGACATGAGAAGGCCAAGATGACCATAATGTATGATGAGGTATTTTTTTTAAAAAATTCCATTCTTTCAGTGCATTTTACTAGACTGAAATAGAGAGAAGAATAATTTTTGCAGTTAATTAATGGGTAAAAATGTGAATTGTCCCACATACCCCAAATCCGTGCAACTGAAAATGTTTTTAAAATTAATCATGGCCAAAGTAGAGTACATGACTAATAGTTGTTTTCACATGCCTGGCCCACAGGAGATGCAATTATATACTGGCAAGATTGAAAATAATGTGCATAGCAAAATTTTTCATAAGGGTAAGATGAATATACAAGGTCTGATTATCCTCTCACAGCACTACAGATTGAGAGCTAATAGAATTAGGCTTGTTTTAAACTTGTATAACTAAATTGGGCCCTGGATAATCAGAAAGTTGGCATATCACAGACCAATTTATCGTTATGAATAACCCTGTGAAAATCCAGGGGTACATCTGGAAATCACAATGTAAGTGAGATGAGAATCAAGCCATGACTGAAAATTGTAATTAGACATAAACCAAAAGAAAAGACAATATTTGAATTGACTAAGCTGAGTTTGCTGCATCTGTCAGATCCATAGTGAAAAGTCTGCTTATATCCCTTGGCATAGTAATGTATAATAACTCTGCAGTTGTACTTATCTTAAGACTGTTTATGCAGATGTAATGCATACCATCAAGACTCACATTTTGAGCTAAATTTGAGACCATGCAAACATTAATATTAATGGTACAGAACAGAATTACCCAAAACCACAAAGAGAACTATATCAGTTATCACAAACAACCCGAGACTCTCGGAACGGTAAAACTTAACCACAAATATTTAAACACAAAGCTTGTAATCAAGCAGTGAGTAACATTTCACCTAGACCAATCAACGATGAAACCTGCAATTGCCTCTGCTACATCTTGAGTCATCAAATTCAAATGTATAAAATTGTTTAGAAACAATGGAGCTGTTGAATGCAAATGGATTTCAGGTACTGCACAGATCAGCCTCTGACTGCAAAGACTGGTTTAGTCACATTTTGAAGCAGTTCTGAGGAACCATTTTTTCAGGAAATGAAACTAATGGCTTTATTTATAGATTCTTGATTTTCTTATAATTCAATCTGTTGCAAAGGAAAAACCAATCTTTTCTACCTCATCTAAAATGCTAGTACCCAAAGAGATTTGTATTCCAAATTTATACCATCCCTTAAGTGAGATGCCTCATCCTGCCTTGAAGATAAGATTCCAGGCATTGCTCAGATACTTGGGTATAATTTATTGTAGCCACACAAAAGTCAGATCTAAATCCTTTTGGATCATGATGCCACAAAACAGCAGTTCAAAGTTCAAAGAGGGAGGCCGACAGATGCAATTAAGTTATCACTGTTGGGATAACTGTAACCCTTCCTGTGCTTTTAGAGTTTCTGGGATCCTAAAGATTGTGAAATGGTTTGGTTGTTGTTTGGTTTTTTTTAATATATATATATGTATATATATAAGAGCATTCTCCTCAACACTACCTATATTTTCATTGCATAAATCACAGCAGTTGGAATAAAATATATCCAGTGAATGACTTCCTGCCACTAAGGAAAAAAAATCCAAAATCTTGTTTCCTGATGACTACAAACTTCTCTTGACAAACCTCCAGTGCCAAATGTGGTTTCCATTTACTGTTTTGGGATTTATTTGTCTATGCCAAAGTTCAGGTGTGCCAGCTCTTTGTAATAAGCCATTTGGATGAAAGCTTGGCTAGCTCAAAGGATTCTGATGTATTTTATTGCTGCCTTTTAAGATTATTGTTCAGAAATACCAACTCTAATTTTGAAATCAATTAGCCATGCAGTCTGATGAGGTGTTGGCCCAGCTCAGGTTCACACCCGCTGTCCGCAGATTATTGTTAAGTTGAGTCAGGTCCTTAGAGCTGCTCTGTGTTGCCAGCATCTGGTGTACACATGTTTGATGTCCTCACAAAATGACGCTGATGGCTTAAATGGCAAGGCTCTAATGAAGAAAGCCTAGCAAGTTTGCTGCTGTTTGCCAGCAAAACATGACTTTAACAGGGCAGCGTAAAAGCCTTTTTTTTCTCTTGTTTAACTCTTCGATGTCAAAAAGAATATAAATCTTCTCTGGAGAGAGGAGATTCAGCAAAGGTGGCAAGAACAGCACATGAGGCTCCACTATAGACATGCAGAAGGAAAACCCCTCTGGGATCTTGCACCTTCCTAGCACCTGCATGTCCTGTACAGCCATGCAGTATTACCTCCAGAGGGAAGGGTGTCTGCCTGTGCTGGCCAATGAGTTCTGTGGAGGGAAAAATGCTGCAAAGCCAAAAAGAGAGGTACCCAAGCTTCTCCAGGGAAAAGGAAGTGAATCACAGAATATTAGTGTCTTGGGGTGGAACAGGTCTTAAAGATCATCTAGGTCCATCCCTTCTGCTGTGGGCAAGAGTGACTTGCACTAGTGAAGGTGGCTGAAATCATCCAAAACAATTTACATTGGTTGTGCCATGACAAAATATCTCATGATAATCCATACAAAGGATGAGTGTATAAGCTTATTTTGCATTATGTCTTTGCAGCCTAGGAAGTTTTTCTGTAGTTTCTCTAGTTTCATGCATGAGGTCTAAGAGTACAACCTCAAAGGCAGAAATACAAACTAAAAACCCACACAAATAAAACCCATCAGAGTGTGGTTTTTTAACACTTATAAGAGAATTAATTACTTATTCCCTGAGATTTATTTCATCAAATGCTCCTGTAGGTGCTCAGTAACAGCAATATGAACCATACTGTACAAAGAGCTATAGCAGTGACGTGTGATGAGTTATTTGTGATCAAGTCTATCTTGAATGATAGATGCTAAACTGCCTGTCTAATAATCTCAAAGCAATTTGCAATTATTGTATTATTGCTTCAGAGCTGGAATCATTTATTAAAATCAGCTTTCTGTTCAACCTGCAACATTTTGGAGAATATTAAGTACGTGCTGACTGAATTTTATCTGCATTTCTTTGTTTACCAAAACCAAAAGAGTTTTGGTTTTTGCTTACATTAACTGTCATGGTCATGTAGTTATTTAGAACCATTATCCTCTATGCTAAATAGTACCAAAATTTACATACAAACAATTAGTCTAGCTCAGAACAATCAGGTGTGAAAAATCTAATTCTTATCTGGTCAACAAAATGGACATAGCAGCAATATAATCATGTTCAATAGTTATGCTGAAGGAAAGATTACTGTCTCTAGAGTCCAGGCATGGCTGTACAGAAAATCAATATTCAACACATGAATTAGGTTCTTTCCATCTGCAATGTCCTCCTGAAAAGAATAACAAAAGGAGTGTATGTGACAAGAAGAAAATGGAGAAAGAAAGGAAGCCCAGAAGAGTGAGAAGAGCTGGTCTGGAGCACAGTTTAGGGAGATAAGGTAATAATCAATAATAACCAAGAAGAATTTTCCTTTCTTTAAATCCTTGAAAATTAAGCATTACAAATATGTCATGGACACAATGGTTTGTATAACCCAATATCCCACCCCCAACAGTGGTCGTGTAGGGAAACGAAAAACAAGTACAGAAAAATCTGATAAAATCTCTCCACTTTTAGCAATCATGGAAGAGTTTTCTACATGTTTAGAGGTCACAGATGGATCCATCTTCCAGGAATTATCTTAGTACGGTTTATTCCAAATGCTTTTCTATTTAACTTTCCAATAGGACTCTGTGGCTAACAACTCCGTACCACAGTACTCCATGACCACCATTTAGTCATGTGGGGAGAGAAAAAAGGCCTTCTCTTGACACTGTTTTCATGTGCTGAGTTCTTGAGTGAGGAAAAAGCAAATAAAGGTCTTATATTCATGTCTTCCACATACTTCTTGATTTTGTAATACCTCCTCTATATAGACCATTGTCCTTTTGGTCATTGTTCATGTAGTCATTGTTCCATACTTTTAATCCACCCTTATCAGTCTTTTTATCTGGTTCTGTTTTATAATTGTGGCAATGCAATGAACAGACTCTGTACACCAGATTCATTTTTAACGTGGATCTCAACATTCTGGAAACCAGAGCCTGCACATCAAAAGCTTGAAAAATCTTGCCTCCAGACTAGCCAGATCTGGCATTGTTCCGTATACCGTAAACAAATAGCTTTTTTTTAACATCCTGGAAGGTATATTAAGGGAAGTTCTGTTATCTAAAATCTCATAAATTTATAGATGACTGAAGGGAAATGTGAAGTTCTGCCAAAATGCCTCTTCTTTTAAATAATTAAATAACTTTCATTTTCATTGAGGCCAAAAAGAAAGGTGTATAAATGGAAGCAGTTTCATTGATCCTGAGTCAACAGTGGAATAGTTTAGTCAGTCAAACCCATTTCTGTTGGGTCTATCAAAAAATTGGCCTTTGAATTAAGTGTACTAAGATGCTTTGATATTTTATCACGAATATATCCTTTTTGACAGTAAATCCATTTATCCTTCAGTTAGCCAGGCATGTGATAGGTAGCACCTATCTGCCTATAAGTGGAAGAAGACCTATTGATGCTTTGTAATGATATTAATGCCAGCAGGGCAGGCCAAATTGCTCTGGTCAAAGGTGTTTAGCATAATAAGTATTAGCCAATTACATAAGGCTTGAGGGTAAATGTTGGTAAAACTAAAGAAACCAATTATGATATCTCCTTAGAAGAATTTTTATACAGTCTGACATCTGAAAACAATACTTAGTCTTCAACACATACCAGAGAGATAACTGACTGCCTCTGTCATGAGTAACTTCTTGGATCATTAATGTTTGGAGCTTGGACTGAGCTTTAAAATATATGATGCACTGGGCAGATACTGCTGTATAATAATTATGGGACTAAATATTTAAATGTTTCAATACATTTCAGTGAGGAAATTTTTTTTTTTCATAGGAAGATACATTTTATTAATTAAAATAGCTTCTTTATAGTGAATGGCTAAATTTACTGGCTTCACATCACACAGCAGCACTGATCATGCCGTTAAGAAAGACAGAAGCTGTGAGCCTTGCCTATCTAATAGCTGTTGATATTTGAATAGAAATATGCTGGGGAGATGAAAGACAATCTCTTAAATTGGTCATCCCACACTTAGTGCTAATCCAGTAACTGGCTTGCCTGCAAAGTATATATAACAAAGCAAATGAGAAGAGTAGAGTTACTCTTTCACCAGACCCTTGTTAATTCTGCTCGTCTGTAAAATGGAGTCTGCCCTTTAGGCCAGGTCTCAAGGCAATCCTATTCTTGGCCATATAATTCTTGTATTGTTAGGGGTTTTTTTCTTCTGAAAATTCTGCTACAATGGGCTATTGTTCCTTTGTTTCTACCTGACCTTTTTGTCTACCTTCTTATTCATTCTTTAGTCTTATCTAGGATGTCTCTCAGGCACTACTTACCCAGGTTTGATTTCTCAGCTTGTTGCATCACAACTAATTTTTTAATGAGAAAAAATATGTTTTCAATCAGAATTTGATTTTATTAATTTAGGGTTTGGTTTGGGGGTTTTTTGGGTTGTTTTTTTCCAGTTTGTTGGTTGGCTTTTGGGGGTTCTTTTTTGGAACACTGAATGAACTTACACAGACATCATCAACATGCATCACAAAGCCTTCCTTAAATGTTCTTTTTGCTCTCTCTCATAACAGCTATTGTCATTGCCATTACTGTACTCTCAATGAGTTACATGGCAGAGGATAATAAATTGTTTAATCTGAAAACCATTACCTTTCTTGAATTTTAGAACTGCTTTGTAAAGACCTGATTGGACTCCAGTGAAATTCTATCTGACTTTGTCTAGCTTGTGCAATACTTCAAGACCTGTGTGGCCCAAGAGACAGGTTAGTTCTATCTTAATAGAATAATAAGATATATACTCGGCAGTAAGCATTAAAAGGAGAAAAGAGTGTGAAAAATTAAAATGAAAATTTATTTAAGGTACACCTTATATAAGCTTGACCTTGCTCACATTGTAATCATTTCCAATCTTTCAATGACGTCTACCTATATAAAGCTGAGCCTCATAAAAATAGAAAATGTGAAGGTTATGTGGCAATACACTGACAAGCTTTAATACCACCTCTTTCATAGCAAGTGAGCAGCATAGGTGCAGAACTGCCTGCTAGTGGTGTGTACTTATGGAATTGAGGGAAAGAAAAGGCAAAACTCAACAGGTATAGAACATAGGTCATGACACACACATTGAGAAGTCATGACCTTCAATATTAAGGCAACAATTCTGTCCTTAACTCTCTATATGTTATGAACAACAGCACCTAGACTATGGGGCACTGTCACCATAAATTGAGAAGTCAGAGAGCTTTGTTGCTTTGCTCCAACCATAATGTTACGCAAATGTTGTTTTGTTGTGTCTTTAATACAATAAAGGACTAATTCCTCAAAAATCAAGGGCATAAGTCATGTAAATGAAAACTTGTAAATTATGTCAGTAATCCATAACTCATACAACTGATTTGGAAACCAGAGCCTTATGGTTCAGAAAGAAGTAATTGCTTTATTAACTCCCATTTATCAGTATAAAACTGGCTAATTTAACTGACTGACTGATTTATATATTGATACTTTAAATTTAGTTCAACATCCTAATTTAATAAGGAGATCACATATGGATGTTTAAGAATATATTACTTTCTTGTTGGTTGATACTCTAAGCATGGCCTTATTAAGACAGATTATCTACTTTCCCTTGTTCTTTTAAGAGAAGGACAAAACAAATTATATATCTCATTTATTCTACCTGACAGAAAGGCCATGTTTCCATATAACCCCCTCTCTAGTAATATATTGAATGCATGACTAACCACATCATTCATTCTCTTTTTAACATCCATGATGTCATAATCTTTTGCAACAGTAAACATATATTCCTGCCTGCAGACCTTTGGAAATCACCACAGGGAGTCAGACTACCGAAGCACAGTCAAGCAATAAATCTACCAGGTACACTTAAAACAAAAGTTGGAAAGAAAAACTAATATGTATTTATACACCTCTGATTCTCCAATAAGTGAGGTCTTGTGTACATTTAGCTGATCCTAAATTATATGTTAAGAACTCAAGGGTTCTCAGTAACTACCTTTAAATCATAAAATTGAGGCAGGACTCTATTACTTACTTTAAGTAAAATTATTGATATTGCCAACTATGATAATACACTTTTCAGGGAGAGACATGGGTTAGGAGCCTAATGAGCACAGCTTTTAGGTATTGATATTAAATAACTTGCAGCTGTAACAATCGTAAGTTATAATCCTTGTAAGCAAGGTTACAGAGAGTATATGATGTACAGCCCTGACTATAATTCACATGCCAGAAGTGTGAGAATTCAGTGTGTACCTTTCAACATTAGCACATCTATGGAATGTGGCATTATTAGGATAAGGCCCTGTGTGGATCAAGGTAGTTATCTCTGAGTCAGCTTTCATTCAGATAATTTGTCCAGATTTCTATTGATAGCAAATCAGAGAGCTGCCCAGCCAAATGCACTTTTCACTATTAATATGTAGACTGAAAACTTCAGTACTATGTGGGATTTTGATCACAGAATCAGCCAAACTCCAAGTAATAGGTCTTATATCAGATAAAAATTTGTGTTAAATTATGGCTGGAAATGTCCTTTTTATATCTCATGCTATCATCCAACAAGCAATTTTCCAGGATACATTTTAAAACTTGTGGATACTGGTTAGGAAATCAAAACATTTTTATTTTGGCTCTTCATTCTAGTGATTTGAGCTGGGGATTCTTAGAAACTTCAAACCTTGATAGCAGATGATTAGAGCAATGTGAAAATTCACTTCCTGAAGTCCAGCCAAGTTCTAAAAGGAATGTTTAAGTTTATTTTGGAGCCTACATTTTTTTAGCATAAGGCAGAGTATGTGGTCTTGCTACTTAGAAATTACTGTTTTGCAATACAGAAATGCAGTTTTGCAATACAGAAAATGTACCCCATGCCCACACATCACAGGCCTGTCTCCATGGTGATTCCAGTTCCACATATTTGGATTTTATGTGCTTTACCTCTCTTGAAACTGGAGTTAAACAGTACAATTCTATACAAGAATTAAGCCTTCCTTCTTTTTTATTTCATGCCTACTGAGGCATCTGATCAAGATGAGGGAAAAGAAATTTCATTTAAGAATAATGAAAGTGAAAATCACTGGGATTTAAAGTCCATGTATGCTCCTCCATCTCTGCAACCTCACATTGCTAAAATCATATAATGCAGCTGAATTCATTACCTATTCTATTACATTACTCTTCCCCTTTCACTCTCCCTATTTTATACAACATTTATTATTCTTAGCCATATGGTACACACACAGCTCCCTTAACATATGCTGGGCAACATTGTTTGGGGAATGTGGAAAAAAAAAGTATGATTAGAACCAGAAAGCCACTAATGAAAAAAAATTGTCATTATTCCATAGAAAATAATCACTGAAATGACGTCCCTAATATGCTTCTAGAAGGGTATTTCCTTAGTAACAATAGGCTGATTGCTGAGATAAATAGGTAACTGAGAAAGCTGAAAAATGTTCAAAAGACTTAATGGTCAAGAAAAATGATGAAATTTTGGGTTTTCTCTGAAGACAACAGAAAGTGTTTTGGAGAAGACTGTAGTTTACCAGAAATACACTTGCTTTCTGTTGTATCAATTTTTGTTGTCCCCATGAGCAAATGTACAGTGAAAGTAGAGTGCTGTTCAACCAGAGGTAAGTCTGCAACAGTACTGGCTTCAGATGATACTGAAAGATGCAAGGGAAATAATAGTTCTGTCTGATCCCGTCTCATCACGAAATGTCTCGCTCACAAGTGTTTTTCAATTCAAAGCTGGTTCTTCAGTCTCACAGCACTACTGCACTTACAGTGCAATGGATTCATCTTGTATTTATCAGGAGTGAACCGCTGCCAGCAGCTGAAAGGTTTGTGGTTTTAGCAAGTGCACGTCAATGTAGCCCATCATGTATTCACTCTCCAGAGTGATAAACATTTTCTTCCTTTCTCTAGAAAAATTGTTTAAGGTCAAAACAAAACAATTTGTGTCAAATCTGATTTCCTGTATTACAGTTTATGGTAAATAAATTGTGAAAAAACAGATATTTTAAATTTAAATCCTCAAAGATTGTGATGAAGTTGAAATGGAAGCTATAATTTTTCTTTTCACTTAAAAATTCTTTTTCAAAAACAACACGCTTTAATAGATTAAAAAAAAAAAAAAAAGAAATAGCCATCTCTGAATGGTGGGGCTTTTTGAAAACTAGACAATCCTGTTAATGATAACAACAGATTACCAAATTATGAAGTTTTTTCATGCCTCTATTACTTTAAAGCACATGGGGTTTTCCTCCATTTTTGTTCTAAAGTCAGTCAAAAAATTGACCCATGAAAACTTTCTAATTGTTGAATCATTCTGTTTAATTAACAGGACACAATGCTGCTACAATTAGTAGCAAATCTGTCCAGGGGACTTCCAAATGTTTTCAACTGTGTGTGTTCAAGAGATTTTTCAGTTTGCTGTAGCTTTGTTAAACTTGAAAACAATTCCTAAAAATTATGTGATACCATTTGGAGGGACCTGGACAAATTTGAGGATCACAAAATATTCTGAGTTGGAAGGGACTCACAAGGATCACTAAATCCAGCTCCTATGTGAGTGTCCCTTACGCAGCTCCAACCCACAACCTCGGCATTATTAGTCCCATGCTGATCTCATCTCAGGGGAAGCTCAATGCAATGTTCAACAAAGCCAAGTGCAGGGTTCTGCACCAGCATTGGGGCAACCCCTGGGACCAACACAGGCTGGGGGATGAAGGAATTGCAGCCAGCCCTGCCCAGAAGGACTTGGGGGTGTTTGTGGGTGAGAGGCTGGACATGACCCAGCCATGAACACTCACAGCCCAGAAACACAACTCTGTCCTGGGCTGCATCCAAAGCAGTGTGGCCAGCAGGGCCAGGGAGGGGGTTCTGTCCCTCTACTCCACTCTCATGAGACCCCACCTGAAGTATGCATCCAGCTCTCTGGGATCCAACATTAGAAGAATGTGGACTTATTGGAGCAAATCCAGAGGTCACAAAAATAATTAAAGGAAAGCATCTCCTCTGAAGGCATGGTAGGAGAATAAGGACTTCCTAGCCTGGAGAAGAGAAGGCTCTAGGGACACCTTATTATGCCTTTTCAGTAATTTAAACATCTTTTAGCAAGATCTGTTGCAATAGGACAGGGGATAATAGTTTTAAATTAAAAGAGGGTAGATTCAAACAAAAAAAAAAGTAACTAATTTTTGACAGTGAGCGTGATTAAACACCGGAACATGCTGTCTAGAGAGGTGGTGGATGCTCCATCCCTGCAAACATTCAAGGTCAGGTTGGATAAGGCTCTGAGCAGCCTGATCTGGTTGAAAATGTCCCTGCTCATTGCAGGGGGATTGGATTAGAAGACCTTGAAATGTGTCTTTCAACCCAAATTATTCTATGATTCCACAAATAACAGCTCTTGGACAAACGAAAGCATTGCTTTGCTAAGCAAAACTCAGGCTGTTATTTTAATTTGATTTACAATAATTTTGTAGATTCCAAAATTCTTCTAAATCTATTTTAAATAGAGAGATGTATTTTCTCTTCAGTTTCACTGAATTCAAAATATAAAAAATTTGATGAAAAAAAATCTCTTTTCTCAGAGAAGATATCAGTATGCTGAAGTTTTGTTCAGATAGGTAGTGCTTCAGACTATAGTGCACACTTTAGAAAGTGTGAAACAACCATTTCTGTTTAGTCCATGATCCCATATGCTCTCATTATTTCTACAACCAAATAACGTTCTATACTTTCAAGGATGCCTGCATTAATTCTCAGTGCAGAAGCAGAACCATACTTTTTCTTTCAATCCACATCCTGATTCATATTCCATTGAAATTAAACAAAGATGTCATTGGCTTCAGTGAGCTTTGGATAAGTCTTCAAAGGCATTTTAAACATAGGAATACTATATATACCAATTGGTTTACTGCATGAAAAACTGTACCTACTTAACTTGCAGAACTAAAGACATACATATGTTGTAGAAAAACAGCCCAGGAGAAAAGAAAATCACAACTTTACAACATTTTCTAGCAAAACATCAAGCACACGCAGCGAAGAAAGAGGATCCATTTGTTTAGGGTCTGCCTTAGGACTTAGAAGACCAAAATTCAAAACTTTGCAATACTGTAGTCTTCCTATATGATTGTATACTACTTTATCAGCTTCTGCTCTTCTGTGGGAAAGAACAGTACTTCTGTATTTATAAACCAAATGGATTAGTACTTTTAAAAACTGTGGCATGTTCTAATGTTGTGCTAAAAGAAGCACTTGGGGGGGACCCAAACATAGGCAAAGAGGGTCTGTACTTACATCAGTCAGCTGGTACCGACCTACATCATCTTCTAGTACCAAAACCATCACTGTCCCACAGTCTGCTTTGCCAATGCCAAAGCTCTAGAAGCCTTGTGTGGCTTTAGCTTCGGGGATCAGAAAACAATTGTGGTGAGGAAAAAGATCTTCCCATTTCTTCTGAGAAGCAATGGGGCTGGCACCAGCTGTAAAACCTAATGCCGGTTCTTTTCTCAAATCTGTCCCTGGTCTTGGTCCTGAACATTCACTGCTGGTCTGAGACAAAAGCATCACTGAGTTTTTCCTTAACCAGGACAAGACCTTTCTGTAGGGTGATAAACTGAAAGTCCCACAAGTTTAGGGAGAAATTAAATGTAGAAGAACACTCTACCCACTAGGCAATAATAACAAATGTACACCAACACCATAACCATATACACCAGCACTATATCTACTTTGAAAAAAATTGCTATGGCTGAATTCAGTATAACTGACATGAGCTAAATACATTCAAAATATATCTACCTCATCAAGCTCTGCAGAGAATTCAGTCAGAGTCATAGAGACATTTGGGTTGCCTATAAATAGCTCACAAATGCTTGCAGGCATGAAGTGAAAGACGAAATGCGCACTTCAGACAACAGAGGGGCAAATCCTACCACAATCTTATACACCCAAGTAGAATGACTCCAGAAAACTTGAGGTTTCTCTACTGCATGTGGTTGGATAGTCTTAAAAGTTTATTTTCATCTCCTGTTTAGTGAATAGTCAGAGTTAATTTAGTCCTAAAACTTCCAATTTCATTCCACTCTCAGTGTACACAAGTTGTGAAACATATATCTCCTTGTAACATCCTTACAGTGAATTACCTAAGTGTCTAACTACCGTAATTTTTTGTGTTAAAATATTTTATGGTAATTTTATAGAAGTATTCCTGTATTGTGTTATATACATTAACTCAGGATTCTTAGTATAGAATCTAGGATGCACCATTTTTATTTTGGCATATGTTGATAGCATATTGATGTTTGCAGTAATTACAACAGCGTAGCCTGATGAGATTTTCACAAATGCACATGGAGCAGTAATCAGCATTTACCAGAAAACAATGACTCACTAAAGGAAAGAATCAGCCAAGTGTACAGCATGTCCAGACGGTAAAGATTGCCCAAGTTGTTTTCTTTCAATGCCAGCATAATCAAGACTGGTTTATTTTTCATTTGGTCAATATCATCATAATTTATTAGCCTTGAAATTCACCAGCAAAGAACTAACTCACTCTCTAGAGACATACTCGACAAGAAACGCAACAAAAAAGTGAATATCTAAAATAAATAATTTTAAATAATTGGAGAAAAACCTCAAACACAATCTTATTTTTCCCATGTTGTCCTTTTTTTTTTTTTTTTTTTCTTTTTTTTAATAGCAACTCTGACAGGTATGTAGGCTGCCACTTTTTCTTTCCATTTAAATATAAAGAGCTCATTATTTTTTACATATGAGTCAACATTTCTGGTCATGGAACTGTCTTTGATGTACATGTTGATTCCGTCTTTAAGACTCTGCAATTACTCCATTCCTCCATGAAGACCCAATAGCCCTAGTGGAAGTCTCCTGTGCTGTTGATGCTCCCCCTGCTGACAGCGTTCGATCAGAAAAATGCATTGCAGAGGTTTCAGGGAACAATGGGAAGAACAAACCTCTTGGTTGGGGTTAATACAAGAAATATTAACAGCAGAAGAAATCACAGAGATAAGGAGATGGGCAAAATCAGACACGAAAGGGGTAAAATCTTCTTTGGGCAAAATATACAAAAATCACCAAATCACCCAGGTGCTCCAAGTAATCTGCAATCAAAACATGATCTTTCTAAGCAGCAGAGTGGGAAGGCTGCAAAAGCTGTGGTGGGTTTGAAAGAATTTACAAGAAGAGCAATAATTTCTTTGCAGCAGACAAACTCATATGGGATATGGGACATCAGGATTACTAGCCAGATAAGGGACTGAAACTGAGGGCTTGATAAGTGTCCTAAGGACGGGGTTAGTGATCATTTACATGATTATATTTTCTTCCTTTTTTTTAAAAAAAAAATTAAATTGAAATAGAAACCTCTCCAATTCAGTTAGCATTTGTGTTCTCTGCTGAAAGTTGTGTCAAAATCACACTCTCTTCCTCTCTTCACTCCCCTCTTCACTCCCCTCTCACCTCCCAACAAAGTTTCACTCTAAGACCAGATGAGTTTTTGAATGTTTAAGTTCTTGTACTTTCTACCAAAACCTATGAAAATTAAAACTCTAGGAAGCTTTCTTTAGTGATTCACAAACAGCATTACACCTCCTCCTCATCTGCTATTATTAGTTCAGAGGATGAAGGACTATGGTATATTGCTAAAGAAGTCCAGTAGTCTTGATGAATTTCTAAAGGAACAGGGTTTCATTTTCCATGATCTTTTAAAAGCTTAAAAAATTACACAACATAACCACTTCTCCTATGACATTCCACCCACACCAAAGAAACACTGCGTCTGACCTCCACGGCAGTATTTGTCATGGCATAGTCCTCAATGGCACAGACGCTTTGTACTCCTGTCTCAAACACTGAGTAATTCATTTGCCTCCCAACAGAGAGCTGCAGCTGTATGACAGATAAAGACTGGTGTTGTTGTAATTAAATTGTCTACAGAGAGTGCAACACAATGTTTACTCCAATGAAGCAAATCTACCCTGGAGATTTGGGCCTTATTCCCATCTTTGACATGAAGAACTGTGGGCAAGTAAGCACCCCAAATTGTTCACAGCTGATCACTGTTCTTTTCTCATTTGACAGAAAAAAAATCAAAGGCAGGATTTGTCAAGTAATTAATATTTCTTTTGGATGGTAAATGACACCCTATTTCTCTCCACTGACAGTAAAGAGAATGTAAACACTCTTAATTGAGATGCAGACATTTCATTTCTGTTCTGCTATTAGCAGTAAGATCTGAATTTCAGAGGTGAACACTCCCAAACACAACTGAAGCATTCCATTATCCCAAGGATTCAGAGGGAAAGTTATTACTATAAAACACAAATGCAGCAGAAGGCTCACTTTAGTTGACTGTGTGGGCATTGGTAATTTTCTAATAAATGCTAAGGATAAACAGAATTGTTACTGCCTATAAAATCAACATATTGTACTTTGCATCTGGTGCACTGATGCATTTTTATCAACAGCATGCCTGTACTCTGCAAGTAGTGTGATTCAGGACGCCAAATGCCTGCATGGCAAATGAATCCCTTTCAACAAAGTTAGCTACCTTCATTTTTCTTTTTCCTAACTACTGATAGTCTTGCTGCCTTTGAGGGGTTTTGGTTTTGTTTTTTTTTTTTTTCATGTATAGCCAGCTGTATTAGCTATGACTGAAATCTTTACAGAAAGGAATATTTTCGGGCAATGTTAATGTACATCATGAGGTCAGTTTTAAATGGAGCTTCTTTAAAACCAGTCAAAATACAAGAGCTCCGTCACCAAAACAGCACTGGTCCAGCCACAAAAGTAGTCAGTTCAGATCTAGAAGAACCTTTTTCAATGCCTTGCTCTGAAACAGGGCAGGACAGAACAGTAATTTGAACCTGAGCCTTTCACATTCCAGCTAAATGCCCAAAAATTTCCTGCCAGCTCTAATCTATGTGGAAAGAGATGAAGAGAGAGCACATTAACTACGTGTGGTTGCAATGAACAGTTTTATATATGGCAGTAAAACTGTGAGAGTCTTAGCTTAGACATACTTGACACAAACAGTCTAGTTTTGCAAAATATGAGTTTAAGAAAAGGGAGAAAATATGGAGCTGTGCTGTTTTTACAGACCATTCCACAAATTTAGCCCTAAAAACCTTTGGTGAGAAAGGTAAAATCTGTCTTTTGCTGTCACAATACTCTGCTACCATCAATGAATTTTGTTTAGAATAATATGGCCTTAATGCCCCCATCTCCTGTAGAATTGCTCAGACTGGTAGTTGATTAGAGTGGAGAGAGGTGCCAGTATTATCTGTGTTAGTGCTCCAGAGGTCATCCTACACTAACAAGACCGCCCCAGTCAGGGATGACAGAATCCAGCTGTTGCGCCTTCAGCTGAATGAGAAGAATCCACTTAATGCCAGAGATGCATCTCAAAAGATTAACTATTCTAACTAGTTACTTTCCACCTCTGAAAAACTGTCTGGCTCATCATTATTGTCCTCTTTTTAGCAGAGGCCTATGATATACAAGAAACCATTTACCTTTTTAACCTCCTGAACTGTAAGGCACCAAATACACATTATTTCAAATGGATAAAACAAAGTTCTAACTTCACTGATATCTGCTTAGAGGTGAGCTCATGTAACAGAGGGTATCACTCCATTTCAAAGAAATATGCATATGCACATTTTAGATGTTTAAGCAGTGTACTAGATGTGCCATACTCCCTCTGTTTAGCAGCACTGAGTCCTGATCTGAATGACAAGAGGAACACATGAGCTGCAAGCTGCAAGCAGTCACTACATAGCAGTGCTACAATATACTCTGAAAATATAACAAACATCCTTAGGTAGAGGATATTTTTTAAATACTTTAATAAAAACCTAGTGTTAAATATCTTAGTTAGATCTCTTTTTAATAGCACTCTCTTGGTAGCCTGAAACTTTTTCCTGACTAACACTTTCTCATGTTAGTTCACGGGGGTTTTGTCTTGCTCTTTAAGAGGAATCAAGTCAACGTGGCTCTTTCTTCCAAGCTGCTCACGTGCTTGCACGTCAGCATCCGTGGGAATGTCATCTTGTCTCCGGGGCTACAGATTTATTGCTTGGCCAGCAGAGGGTACCAGAGTTTTCTAATGACTTCACAGACCAGAAGGAAAAAAATCCTGAGGTCAAAGCATACCTATTGTTTCCTTCCATTTCCCACGGAAGCTGATTGCTCTGGGCTGTTTTTTTGGTAAGGTGGTGGGAGGTTTTTGGTTCTTACATTACACAGGACTGATCTCCAGTGTTCTTCCATTCAAGTGATCCTACCTAGCAGAAAAGACATTTAAAACTCATTTTATAGTTGAGCATGGTTTAACATGCAGAGGTTTTCTTGACAGTGGAGTTCTTCAAAAATTTCAATACACTTGGACTCTTTTAAATACTTGGCTTCTAGAGTGCTGAAAATGAGAAGATATTTTCCACACTCAGAAGAAAATTTGTAAATTCCATCATAACTGAACCTGAGAATAAGAGAACAGCCTCTGTTTTCCAGTAGGCATTATCATTGTAGATTCATAGAAGCCCTATTCCAGAAATAGATTCTATTTCTTTTTATCAGCATTTTGATTTTGCTGATAAAGCTGATGCTTAAGATACCAACCCAGCATAAATTCTCTGATTTATTGCCTGGTGATAACAGCATTAGAGTGAAGGCAAAAACATGGATATGCGTTTCCTTCAGCTCAGTCCTGAAGAGGAATAAGCACAAGATGGTGGAAATTTTACAGGAAGGTTTTCCCAAAGTTTTGAGGGGTTTCCTTGTTTTTTACATTAAAAACACAAATCTTGCCAGCATTGTTTACCCCAGAACTTGCTTCAGTGCCTAGAGATTGAGTGAAATGACAGCGCAAGAACCCAGGAAGTGAAATTTGAGCAAATCAGATGTGATTTCATCTTCAGTTATTTGGAGATTTTAGTGATGTGAGGGATCATGACATCATGCAGTCTAACTTCTTACATAACAGAAACCATGGAATTTCATCCTGTAATTCCTGTGTTGTGTCCAATAAAAATATGGTTGAATTATAGCATGGTGTTTAGAAAGGCATCTGGTCTTGATTTTAGGAGTCCGGGTGAAATGTTTGCTCCTAATGACCAGGTCATACTAAAATGGGATGGGCACCTAATTCACTCAGACTTTTAATATTTTATTTCTCTCATTGAAAAGTGCCTGCCATGATTGGTATGGAGCCATACCAACATACAACTAACTTATTGCCTGACAATGATTTTTGTAGAGAGGGAAAACAACATGGACCTACTGAAGAGCTTACTGTTTCCTTAGGTATTGTAAGAATCTTCACCTCTCATTTACCCTTTCCATATGCAATCTTCATTAGAAGAGATTAATAATAATTTCTTGCAGTGTTATAAGAAAAGTAAAAGAAGTCTGAGTCAGAAAAACAGTTGAATACATCCTTAACATTTATATAATAAAAATAATGATAAAAACCAGATTGATAGAAGACTCTGAACTTTGCCACTGCAGTACTGGTACTTTGGAAAACCTGAGTACCAAAGCTTTTTGACTGTGCACAAAGCCAGGCAATTTTGAGAACAATATCTACATCCTCAACAAGAATTTAATATGCTGTGATTTCTCTTTCTTTATGTAGCTTCTAATGATGCTTCTGCAGCCTTTGGTCAAAATTCTCAAAGCATTTTCCAGAGCTGTAGTTGACCATGCATATGTGATCAGCGAACAATATCTATGAAAACAGTATCTGAAAACTGAGTCTGGGAAAGAACAAAGTGATATGTGAAAAGATGTGATACCCTTTCTTATCTGCATCATCCGGCTGGAGGATTTCATGTTGAGAAGCACATGTGCTACACAGTCATCTTTAAATTCTACTCACGTAAGGGAAAATCTACCCTTCTTCTTACCATCCAGTTAGGGCAGTCATTAAGACCCTGACTGGATTAGGGCAAGGTACTGTAATTATCAAGTGCCTCTTGTCTGTAGCTATAAAGAACAGGACAGAAGATGAGAGGCACTGCCATCAACTTTACCATTTAACTTGCACTTGGTCAAAAGTGCAATAAAAGAACACATCTCAAACAGGAAAAGTATGTGGTAATATACACTTGAAAGAAAAAAAATGTTGAAGTCTTTTTTTCATTCCTGTTGTAGCTAAGTTGAGCAGAACTCACTGCTGGGTGGGCTAAAAAAACCATAGTGGGAGGAATGACATGTTCTTGCAGGGATATCAGCTGGGGTTGCTTGCACCCAAACCTCACCTTCCAGATATTATCTCAAGGTGCCACAGAAGACTTTGAATAAAAGAGGTCAAATGTAGCCTTTCTAGTGGAGCACAAGGGTCTCATAGAAGCATGGCAGCATACATCTGTGTAAAGTGAGAGAGGTAGCAATGCCTAAAATGCTGTCAGATTATTTGTTTGCTAAGTCAGAGCCCTCAAGGGTTTGTCCTTTAATTCTTCATCTACAATTGCCCATATCTAGGACATTGAATCATGAGAATAACCATGCCAAAGAGGTAGAGATCCTTACAGCAAGCAGTAATAAGACACTTTAATTTCTCATTTAGTTAGAAAGTGGCATGAAAAGAAATTTAAAAATGGTTGTAAAGTAGAAATGCAGAGGAAGCACAAATGAGATTGAAATAGAATTTTTCAATATGTAAAATAAGTTACTAAAATATTCCTACCCACAAGCAAATACATTGTATGTATTCTAACTATGCTTCAAAGTGAGACAAGAACAGAACTTCTGCTTTTAATTGATGACATTGAGGATTTAGCCAGTTATTTTCATGGAGAATTGCTATGCCACCATTTAATCAGAAGAAATAATGGATTGCAGAACAGGCAAACTTTGCTGTTTATTTCCGTAAGACCGGTAAGAATACAACATGATAAATTGGAAAATTAGACAGCTTAAAATGTTAGCTCAACAAAAGATATCACGTACTGTTTATTGATTGCAGTGAGGTTTTGCTATTTTTTTTTTAATTGTTCCTGCATTACTTGTGGGCATGTGACATAATTTATGCTGTTATGTTGTCAGGCTTCTGATCATGGGAAGGACTATTTGTTTAGACTGTGTAGCTCTTCACTTTAATTCACTCTGGCTCCAGTGTGACATGTTAAAACTACTATCAATGGAAAATCCAAATTTCCCAGAAAGACTTAAAAGAGCACCCCCAGTGAACTGAAATTATCTCCTCTTAAAGCTAATTACCTTAGTATACTTAAGAAAGTAGCACTATAGGAAATCTGTTTTTTAGACTTCTATTTCTTTAAATGCCTCAGGTCAGCATGAATAATTATTGTTTGCTTTTATTGCACTTTTTTTCATTATTCATCTATATGCCTCTGAAAGGACATAAAACTAAAATAATCCAACAAATTAAGAGTAATTTTTTGAGACACACATTCATTATTAAAAAACAAACTGAAAATATTTTCACCTTTCAGTTTATTTTATTAGAAAGAAAGTACTGTGATGTTTCTATTTAATAGGAAGCCTTAAAGCATTAATGAGTCTCACAGGGCAGTTGCTGCAAGTAAATATGGAATGTGTCCGAAATTAAATACATTCTACAATTATCTAGTTACCTAGGAGCTGGATGTAGGAGAAATATGCATCAAATGTTGCTTGCTGGTGAAAGAAACACATGATTCTGCATTCTATGTCCTCTTCTTTCAAGACAGTCCATGCAACACCATGAGCAGTGTGATAATTTTCCCAGTCCATTTGGAGCAGTTGCTTTATTTTGACTGACCCAAACGTCACTTTGACAATTGTTTTAAAGCCCCACATATTGTAAAGCTCACAGGAGCTGCCTTTTATAAGCACCAAGCTGGGAGACAAATCAGGAAGCTCTCATACTCCAAAGTCTTCAGTGTGAACAGGTACAAACGGGCTGGCTAACATGCTGCCAAGGTGAGAAGAGTTTGTGAGGAGAGACTTCAAAGCAGCTCACTATCACCCATTTCCCACTTCTGTTTATTTTTATATAAATTAGGCACCCCTTTTCCAGACTTATTATTAAGAGAGTTCTTTCCCTGTTATTGCTGTATGATTCAGCTCATCCTTTGGGCAACTCAGTCATGAACACATGGACTCCCCTACAGCTATTCAGACTGGAGTTGTGTTCATCCCTCTCTAGATATGTATTATTGAGACACTGCCAAATGCACTTTGTCACAAACACCTTGTACTGATTTCATTTTAGCAGTTAAATGTAATAAACAGTTGAGACATGAAAATAAATAAGGAATTATACAGAAAAGTTAATTTATTTGAAATTAATGTACAATAGGTCAGCATTCCTACACCTTTTCTAGTCCTGGATTAGCCACATGGAAAATAACCATTGCTCTCTTTCATTGCCTGTTTGGTACAAGTTAAGAAAAAACAATGAAAAATTTAAAGCAAGTTTTTAGATACTATCTTCCTTTTGACTATCATGGAAATAAAGAAAAACACTGCTAGATTAAGTGAAAAATCAAAACACTTTCTACAAGCAACCATAATTGCTCACGTATCTGCTTGTCTCTTCATCACCCAGTATCATTTGTCAAGCTCTCTGGACAAGGACTAATTTTGGTCCAAAAAGCAGCAAAATTAAACCTCTAAATATCATGATAATTTTAGTAATCCTCCCAGTAATATTATTCCTTATCCTAGACTTTGCTTATGTAGTCTTCCCTTTTTCTACACAAAGCTATTCATCATATTGTAAGGAGCTTGTCATGTTGAATCTCTCACCCCAAGATTAGCTAGTTTAGAAATACTTTCCTTTTAAAGGTCGGTATTGATGTTCTGGAAAAAATATTGATGTAGAAAGCCTGCTGTAGAATAAGATATCTAGAAGAAAAGGGCTTTTTAAATCTATGTTATTTTTCAGAAATAAGCTAAAGATCAGCTGTCAAAGAGTTGCGAATCTCTTGTTATTTTAGCCCTGACTACACAGGATGTTTTATATAGCCAAAAATTCTCTTAGGGAGGAAACTCTTCATGAACTCCTGGTTACAAAGTCATCTTGCAAAAGGGAATAACTCTGCTAATTGCATTGGAAAATAATTACCCTTACCCAAATCCCCTTTTGGTTTTATTCTTGTCTTTTTGGTTTAGGGATGAGAATGGCACTTCCTAATAAGCTGCATTTAGTATGCGTCTCAGTAGCACGATAATGGAGAATTTGATTGATTTTCTGTGCCTTCCATAATGAAGGCTACCTAGTTTTTACGTTTATGCAACAATGATAATGATAATCTTTTGCTTAATGATAAACCCTTGTGACAATCCCTCTATTTTATCAATAGCTTATAATGATGAGCTTAACAGATTCTGAAATATTTTCTATTCAGATAAATGTCATCCTTCTGAACAGAATCAGAAAAGCAACTTACATGAACAAGAATCTAAACAATTTGAACCACAAGAAAATTTAGACATTTTCTTGAAAGGCATAGTCCAGAAGTGAGGTGCACAAGAAAAAATGCTCCCTGCTGCAGACAAGCTTAAAATCTAATGTGTAACAAGTGCACATTAATGTTTCCAGGAACTCGTCTGGGTTTTTTGGGTTTTGGTTTGGGTTGCATTAGGGTTTCTTTGCTATTTTTTATTAATTAGCTATATCCTGTGGTCGTGTAGCAAAATTTTAAAAAAAAATCCTGCAGCAAAAGCAGATTCCTTACCATAAAAAAGCAACTAAAAAAAACTAGATGTGGGTTGACTAAGGAGTAGGGTAAGTTATTTATTTTAATACAGTTTCAGTTTAGCAGTTTAAACTTTTATCCATTTTTTAAAAATTTTTGGGTACACACACAAGCATTCTACATGTACATATTTGAGCAACATAGCATGTGTTCTAGTGATTATCATAAAGGTAAGTTTAACACGTAATATTGCAAAAACAAACTAGGATATTAACTTACTAAACATTATTGGAAATTAGGATCCAATGGAGTTCGGTATACTAGTGTTGAAGTTAAAGACATGAGGAATCAAATAAATACAGATATACAAATTTTCAACAGGACTCTGAAGGTTTATTCCTTTTTCTTTCTTTTTAAACAAAATCTGAAGTATTCTGCATACATTTTTGAGTCTTGTGAAAATACTTTCCCAAGTATTTAGACACCATGGTGGGAAGGTTTTTCAAACCAAAAAAGAGCAAAGAGCAGATGGAACTTCAAAACTGAAGTAAAGCAGCAACAAGAAATAGCTGATGACATCTGAAAGTGACAGGACTGCTGATTGTCATCAAGCAAGTTGCCTAAATTTTAAAGAGATCAGAAAACCTGTTCATTCCTTTATTTTGGGGGCTTTTTAACTTACTAAAATGTGAGAGTTTGCATATTTTGACATCTTGATTTGAAGACCTTAGTAACTTTGTGAAATACCTTTACACACAATTCTATCAGGGCTAGTTCACAATAATCTTGGTGTCTCGCTTTGAGGTAATGAATTCATGTCTGACTTTGTGATTCTGAAGGTCCTTAGATGGAAGTGATAGAATAACAGAGACATTCTGGGGTAGTCCTTGGTTAGTCTTTTACTTACCTTTTGGAGAATGACTGGATTTCTATTGTGTGGACATCTGTGGTTGGAGCTGAAGGAGGGGCAGGTTTCCAGAAATGGGAAATTCTGAGAACAGCTGGAATATGGTTCCACAGATGCTGTGACAGTATCGAGAAATATCTGTGGTATGACAGAAAGAGTGGAGGAGTCATGAGCTTATATTATGCACAATTATTACAGCTCTTTTTTCTTCACCTTAATTTCTTGATGAAACTGAGCCTGGAAGATCCATTGTTTTACAGTATTTCAAAAAGTAAAATACAGAATTAAACCTAAATTTACCATAAAGAAATCTCTGAAAAAAGATCTTGCAGTCAACACAGGAAACATTTTAAGACATAAACTTTGTAAGTCCTATTTAAAATAACTTTAATTAGAACATTCTGGAGACTAGATTTACTAGTATCCATTCTTCAAAATGTTGTACTGATGTTCAATTATTTAAATTTAAATGCATAGTTGAGCACAACGAATACATTTCCATATGCTTAATTGACTTTGTCCTGCCCAATCACTTCAGGTTTCTCATTCTCCAGTCTCATGCATCATCTGGTTTCCTCCAAGCCTGGAAAAATCCAGCAGCTTCTCAGTCCTTTACAAATTCTTCTGATCCCCTTTGACAAAGACATGCTGAGACCACCAAAACCAGCAGTATTTCATCCCAGGTGCTCACAGCTGTGTCAGTGACCAGTGAGACCAAACCTTTGTAGCTCCAGCAGTATCAGAGCTATCAGTGCTACAAGATACTTCTTTAAGCCTTGCTCAGCTGAGGCTCCTGGTACAATGATAGGTGAGAAAGGCCAGCTGATAGCTCTGTCACCTATATTTGTAAGCATGATGTCCTTACTATAATGAACTCACGTGTCCAAAATAATGAGGTGTTTGCTGCTGGGCAAATGTCCTTTTACTGAGGTCTCTAATAACCTTTTACACTATGTTCCACAGTTGTCCTATCCAACCTCTGTGTGCTTTTCAGCCACCTTAAGATACACTGTCCTGCACTGCTGCAGTATAGAAACTCTGAATTTCTAGTCTACATCTGAATTTCTCATTCTCTACTTTTTCTTCCTCTGGGTTGAACAAATTCAGGATACATTACATGACTAATCTCAATTCACTAGCCCTACCTTCTCCTCAATTTTTACTGCTTTTTCATTATCTCACTTAAGCTGATGATTTAACAATTATTAGATTTCCTCAGAAGCTGTGTTGACAATTATTGAAATCTTCATTGTTCATGAAAGAATATTTCAGTCTATTCTGACTATTCAGTCAGATTTGGAGGTTTCTGCTAAAATGGAGAAACTTTACTTTTGGCTGAGTCCTTCCTCTAGGCTTGTGTAAAATTTATACTCAATCTCTGACATTGGGACATTATTCTGAAGTTATTCAGTTATTTCTAATACCTATAAAAATCTGATGGTTTACCGAACATCTGTTCTATTAGTGAAAAAAAATTAATTACCCATTCAAAGAAAAAGAAAAATAAAAGGTGTGCTGCTGAAGTGTGTAAATGCCACAACTTGATGGAAATCTACTTTGGTAGGTGTTATACAAACCTCCCAACAAGTCATTTGTGTTGCCTAAATTCTCATTAAAAGATTTGGCCTTGGTTTCTAAGGTCAGGTCCCAAGAGACTATTTGATTCCAGATGCAGATGTAGTCTAACCTGCATCTACTCACTCCTTATACCCCTTTCCAGGAAAAGAAATCTGATTTCAGAATTTTCAACCTCTAAAAAGAATGTATCCATGAATAAAGCAAAGAGGGGGATGAGTGTGATGCACAGTACTAGGAGCAGTGCCTTTGTTAAGACAAAGGAGACAGCTATACACCTTGACAACCCTTATCTCTGCTGACATCATTGTCCAAACTTGAGTCACACGTTATCACACACCTGACCAACCCAAGCTTTTGGAAAACTCTATTAGCATGGAAGTGAGCTGAGAGGTAGCAAGGTGCCAAGACACAAGGAAATGGTTGGAAATGGTTTGGAAGAGGCAGCTGTGTAGAGTAGGCTTTGAAGATGATCAGATTAATGCCTAAGTAAAAGAGATTAAAGACAACATCTAAACAAGCTTGGAAACATCATGCATGATTTTCGTGATCTTCCATCAGAACCCAGTGTCCCTCGACTGCAGACTCTGCAAACTTACACTTCTGGCTCATTTTTTCCTAGTCACTAGCTATACAACTTTGCTTGTGGAACTATTCCTGGTAAATCCTGTACTATGGCACAGCTACTCCTTGCTGTCTGGAAATGAATGGACATTTTCATGAGCTGCAGATACCAAAACAAGAGGCAGGAAAGGGTAAAAATGGATGAGCTCTAAGCTTAGATTAGGCCTACTAGAAGTAGGCAGAGGATTTTCCTAACTCTCACAGACAACTTTTATCCCTGGCCATTTATCCTCTGAGGACACCTTGATAAAAGTTCAGGACTGCCCTCCTAAAAGCAGTACTGGCTTAGTCCTCTGAGACTGAACCCTATCATTCACAACTTTCACACAAACATAAAGTTCCTGGGCAGGTTGGGAAAGAGAAGAACTATGAGTCAGGCTTGGTATCCAGAGGAATGCACTGCATTTTTCATTGGAAAAAGATTAATAAATCCTGCCTTAGAGGGTTTCTGCAGCTCTGAACAAGAAGTGCAGCTCTGCTGTTCTGTCTTGCAAATATAAGTGTCCTTCTGTTCCACACTCAGGTGCTGGTGGTCAGTTGGGCCATGTCCTGTTATCAGAATTTGGCCAAGCATAAATATTTCCTGGATTTTTTGTTATAGTTTTAAGACAAAGATCTTGCAAGCATAAGAACATAAGAGAACAGACTATGTATCAGTCCTTTTTCCTTCAGAATTAAAGCTCCTTTGTTAGTTTGCAAGAACCTGACTGTGTAAGATTTACTTTCCCTATCTTCAAAGCATGGCCATTTGGCACATAGGAATGGCTCTGTGAGTTCTCCAGCTGACTAATCTCAAAGAAACTCTGTCAACTTACTCAAGGCCTGTGTCTAACCAAACCACAACAAACTGTGCCCTATATACCTTATGAAAGAGATGCTGTAATAGAGGAAAGGGAATGACATTTTGTCATCTCTAAGCATCAACAGAAGCCTCTTCATTGATATGGAGCTTTCAGTCAGCATTGTATCAGCAGCTGGAACAAACTCCACTCAGAATGCTGATCTCAAATTGCAACTGCATCGAAGCAAACACAAAATCAGGAAGAGGCTGTTAGGGAAACAACCTCCTCTTACCTGCCAGCTGTATAAGAGCACATGTTGTACCTGCACCATCTGTAGATACAGCTTCACTGTAATTTAAAGTGTAAAAGCATCATATTTTTCTGTCAGGATTCAGGACTCCCTAGTGTACACTAATATGTAAAACACTTTGTTGGTATAAGGTCCAATTGCATGTGCACATATGTCAGCCTTTACTGAGGCTCACTAAGTCATTGTCAGGCAGATGTTGTTTTGCCAGGTGTGCTTTTGTAGTACTGACATCTGGATAACTTTCCCAGGGAGGATTTTTAAATTGGAGATGGGCAAAGTCAAAAGGTTTAGAGGTTGAATTAAATAAGCATCTAAAAATCTGGATTATTATTTGAACCAAATCAGGATCCCCAAAATAAACATATAGGCCTTATAGAATAGATAAAAATTATATTATTTCCCTGCCATGATGACTTTTTAATTTATAGATTATTTTAAGTCAGATTTTTGCAAACTACAAAGTTTTGTTTGTCTTGCATAAGGCTTCAGGTCAGTTTTATTTTAGCCAAATAATTTTCCTAGTCCATAGCTTAAAATCTTGTGAACCATATTGTACTCCATTTAACCTAGGTGGAAAATTTCCCGTTATTTTGAATAAAAAATGATGCTTTGAGCTATGCTTCATACAAAGTATATCTAATACAAAAAAAAGCAGAAACTCTGTATAGAAATAAGGCTTTAACTTGCCCATATGTTTCAAAGGGACAAATAAGATATTCCTATCAATATCAGGGTTCAAAAGTCACTTTTTCATTTCTTTGTGAAAGTGCATTACATTTTTAATTTGGGAGAGTTCAATAAAATGCCTCACTTTTCTGCTGTAGAAAACTAACTAACCTAAAATGAGAAGCAGCCAAGTATTTGATAGACTTGGGCAATTTGGAAGGTTGGATGCTGTTTACCGCAACAGTCTTTTGGGGTTGGTTTTTTCCCCCACCGAAGTAAACATAATTCTTCCCCTTCACATAGTGAACATTTTAAAGCTCTTGACAGGCAATAATAAAAGACCTGATGATTGGATTTGGGGAAATAATTAGTAACAGATATATCATTAAATAGGTATGGATTATTTCTTTAAAATATTCCTTCAGAGGAAGGAAAAATTGATGATGGAATTTTCTGTCAAGGCTAATAGAAATTTCTTTGCAAGTCAATGAAATTCCTCAAAGTCATTTTCTCTGCTTATTGGTTACCTATAATTCTGTGGTAGTAAAGTCTGATGATACTGCTTTATCATTATTCAGTAAGTTATTCAGTAACTTACTTTAAAAGTCCAGCATTTTTCTGTGACTTGTTTTTCTTGTAAGTAAAGTTTGTCTGATGGAAGATATATTTGTTGAAAATATGTGAGAATTTCACAGAAAAATATTCTAATTCACAGAGTTGCTTATTGTGATATGCTACCAAATACTTCCAGAATATTTTTGCACAATGGAAGCAATTGAACTGGAACCGTTGCAAATGAATCAATTTGCTTGCTTGGGATATGTAAAAATACGATTTCTACCAATATAAAGAGTAATTAGGAGAAAACAATCTGGAAACAATATAAATGTGCAACTAGGAATTCCACAGTTCTCTGCACTTTTGACTACATTCATATCTTTACAGTAGGTCATAAACAGACATTGTAGGAGAGCCTTTATTTTGTTACACATATTCTCAAAGTTCTCAATGTTACTGCCTTTCAGGTGTAGAGATCAGCAAGTGCTCTGTAGACTCTCCTCATTTTACAGCTTTACTATATTATATATTTCATTATTCAATACATTAATGCTGAAAAAAATGTGAACTATGAGGGAATCACAGAATTATATCACAGGAAAAGACCTCCAAGGTCATTGTGTGTAGCCTCTGACTGATGACCATCCTGTTAACTAGACCATGCCACTAAGTGTAATTTTCAGTCATTTCTTGAACTCTTCCAGGGATGGTGCCTCCACCACCTCCCTGGAAGGTTTGTTCCAGTGCTTAACAACCCTTTCTGTGAAGAAATTCTACTTGGTGTCCAACCTGAACCTCCTCTGTTGCAGTTTGAAGCTATACCCTCTTGTCCTGTCACTTGTCACCTGGGAGAAGGAACCAACGCCCACCTGCCTACAGCCTCCTTTCAGGTGATTGTAGGGGTTGATAAGGCTCCTCTGAGCCTACTTTTCTCCAGGCTAAACAACCCCAGCTCCCTCAGCTACTCCTCATAAGATCCTTCACCAGCTTCACCGCCCTCCTCTGGACTCTCTCCAGCCCCTCACTGTCTTTCTTGCAGTGAGGGGTCCAGAAGACACAGGACTCGAGGTGTGGCCTCACCAATGGCACACACTGGCTCATGTTCCACTGCTGTTAATCAGCACCCCCAAATCGTCTTCTGCTGGGCAGTTTTCCAGATACTCTCCCTCAGTCTGCAGTGCTGCATGGGGTTGTTGTGACTGAATACATGAGGCTAAATCAGAAAAGACTGAAGGGCTGTCAGAACAGACATTAAAATTCCAAGAACCATCCTGCTTTCAGATGATAATATGTGTTAAAAAGCAAGTGAGGATACCATGTTGTCTTCAGACACATCAGAGATGAGTCCTATTAGTCAGCCTTCATCTAGCAAGGTGTTTTTAGCACTTCTGTTTGCACGTTAGTTGGCTTACATTTATTCACGTACTGTTTATCCTAAAGACAGACTTCTGTTAAGCAGCCTAGGTAGATCTCCTCAAGCTTTTCAAAGGAGATAACTATTAATGCCTCATGCAGGAGGTTAACAGAAGTGCCTTTTCCTCTCCTGAATGTCACATTCTGTTCACTCTCCAATTCCTCTCTTGAAGAAGTTCTGTGAAACAAGGGGCATAAAGAGGTACAGAGGAGGTTTCAGCAATTAGTACACATCTAAGAACAGCTCCGCAGCCAATGAATACTCTGGATAAATAAAAAAAATGTTTTAAGATTTTTTTTATGTAGTAAACTAAAATGCTGTAAGATAGCTTAATTGCAATAAAACTATGATTAGAAACATTGTAAACAAGTATTTAATTTTTCAGTTGTCCAGGTGTGTATTTCAAATTTATTATAAATTCCAAACCATGAAAGTATCAAAATGTTTCACTGCCTTTTTAAGCCAACACTTTGTGCTGCTGTGGTTATTCCTTATTACTCAGGATGTGAGGTTTTGGATTATGTTCAATGGGCTGCATTTGTTTCTGATATTTTGCTACACATAATTTTAATGTTATCTCATATTTTTTCTGCTTTTTCACGAAACATCAGTAATAAAATGTGATGCTTAAGTTGGTGGCATAGTGTTAGCTTTTAAGATCAGGTTGTAATAAATTTAAAACCTAAAAAGGGAAAATACACACCTGGAGAATAAATATGTTATGATCAATTATGAGAAATGGATACTCTTATTAAAAAAGAAGTCTAGATAATTATCTTACTCATTGTCTTATTAGTTCTGATTTATTAAAACTTCCCCTTCTCCAGCATAATTTTGGAATCCAGTGATAAAATGGCTTGTCTGTATTGAAGTCTGTTCTGGAACTTCAGGAACTTCTGGAACTAATTCTCTTTCATTAACAACATTTTCATCTCACAAAGTTAAGTCTATTCATAGGGAAAAATGACTAAATTTAAATATATATATGAATATATATATATATTAAACATAGTTGTTATGATAGATGCAGGATTGACAGTTGTAGAAAAAAACATGCTTGTATTTCTACTGAAAAAAATGCACCAACTGTATTTGTTTCCTTTACAAAATAAAATATTGTTTGTTCTTTTCAGAGTTGGCCTTATTCTTACATGAAAAGTGAACTTTAAGATAAGGCTATATTTTCAAACATAAAAGGATTTTCTTTATCTCACTTCCTGACACTCAGCTTTAGCTGCTTTTTCTTTAAAATAATCATTTGACCTTTTAAATTACTAGAACTGGAGATAAAACATCACAGAGCCTTTGGAGATGACAGACAAGTGATCAAATAATTTTCGGTTGCTCTATCTGTATCTTAATATAGTGGGATGCAAAATCTAGCCACATTTGAACAGCATCAATCTGGCTTTCTGTCATTTATGTACAGAATTTTTCATGGTCACAGAAATCCTTGGTAAAACTGACCTGTAGAAGAGTATCTTTTTCCAGATTACTATGAGAAAAACAAAACATTGGTACTTATCTCATTACACTGGAAATTAGTTCAACCACAAATCAGTGTGCACCTGCTAAAATAATTGTCTCTTTCTGATATTTTCCTTATAATGCTCCTTCATTGCGCAATGCAGTGTAGGTAAATCAGCTGTCTTTTAAGTAGACCTAATAGCAATTAAACTTGATTAATAGCTGCTGAGGTTCCAAGGTATCAGTCTTTTCTTCTTTCAACCTTGCTATTAATATGAATTTTCCACCCAAAGGTGATTTTGTGAAATGTTGTGGAATCCGAAGACAGCCAGAAGATGTTTAAGAAGACAAAGTGAGATTATAGGTCATAGATAGCCTTTTAAAAAGTTGAATAAAAATGAATTGAGGTCCAGGAAGATCAGACAAAAGAGCTCCATCTCCACTTTTACCAGACCTGAGGCTGAGTCTGTGTCATGCAGTGATAAATTTGATTAGATATGCTGGCAGTGTGGCCAAGATGATTAAGGTCTTCTTCTTGTGACAGATTCCTACAATTTATGTTAAATGCAAAATTTTGGTCCAGATAAACTTCATTAAAAAATGCAGCCCTAGAGTTTAATCATGCCAGATATGTGCAATGTGTGTTAAAAAGCACTGCAAAAAGAGCATGGACCACTAGAGGTCTGAGCATGAAGTCAGATGTGTGTTATTGTCTATCCATACAACCTCCAAAGAAGTTTAAAGGAAACACCTTGAGACTTGTGTGGATTTTTATTAACCCTGCTCTGTGAATTGATGGGGTGCTGGGGAAAAACAAACATAGGCAGAGAAAACATGAGGCCTGCCCTGCACAAGAGCTCTTTATTGACAGTTTATGACATAGGCTTGGAGTGGCCCAATATTGTTCCTATGACCTTTGCCTCCCAAAACTTACAGGCATTTTGAGACTTTGTTCACCCCGTGAGGGCCTGCTGGCCTTGTCATTGCAACTTTCTTCTTAGTGTTGTTCTAAGGATTAATCATGAGCACTGGAGACAATTAGAAGTGCTTTTTGCCATCCCTTGACCTAAATTTCTGCCAGCTTCACTTTCCTAGTCTGTGCACAGACCTAATTCAGGATTGTGACAAATTACACAGAACAGGTTAGTAACAGGGTCTACAGTCAACAAAACTTTGATCTGGCACCCAAATTCCACTTCCATATTGGCCCAAATTCAAATGTTGAAGGTTGCAAGAGAGGAAAGCACACATGCAGCCTTTACATTTTTTTCTTTTGGTCTTCCCCAGGTGTAAGGAAGAGCATTGCAAGAAATAAAGCTGTCTTGAGCTCAGTTAGTTTTTTGTTCTGTGTTAGTTTGCTATTAAAAAACTAAGTTAAGTATGCCTAATCAAGTAAAAGCCTACAGATACATATTTTTAGTTAAGAAAAAATTAGTACAGTTCAGTTTGTTGCCTATATGAGTATTAAAATTGTTAGGTTAGTAAAGGTACCTCCCTTGATCCCAGTATACCCTTCTGTATTATGCTCTTTTAATTTTTTTGTCAGTAGCTTTCTTCTCAATTTTCTCCATATCTTGAAAAAAAACTGTTAAGAAAGTGGACACAGGAAAAAAAATTTTGGCTAAATACTCTAAAGCCAACAGTGGACAAAATATAAAACATCAAGATGAAAATTAAACTTGCTTCAAAAGAAATCCAACATTGCTACCAGACCTCATGTTATCTAACAGGACGCATTAAAAGAAAATTGAACAGAGCAGTAAAATAGATAATAAGTACACAATAAGTCCTAGGGCCAATTTTTCTGAGTGATTGAGTTCTTTGAGAGCTTGTAGAGATTAAAAACCTACAATTTATTTTCCTTACCAGAGTCCCACTGTTGTGTCTTGCCAAATCTGTCTTGAGAACTAGAACAGGAAATACCCTCCCAGAAGTAGTAACTGTAGATTTCTCAACTTGGTATTTTGCTCACAAACAGCATTCTGCATTTCTGGGGCATGGTCACACTTTTGTTTCTATTCAAAAAGTTTTCAAATACATGACTTTGGCAGTGGATGTTAAATATCTGTCATTCAAAAGAGCCAATAAAACGGAGAATTCCTATCAAGCTGTTAATATATGACAGACAAGAAAGGACAGTCAGTATAAACCAAGATCTTTTGAAGTATCAATTCAAGCATAATAATAAATTCATCCAACTGTAGTGCTCTTGTTCTCCTTTTCTTCTTGCCTTCAGATTGCACATTACAATATTTGCAATACAATAGATTTTAAAATTGGTAAGTAGATATATGGTTGTTAGAACAAGCAAAAATCACCTCTCAGACAATTCTGTGAAGTGAGCAATTACAAGAAAGTACTATGTAGACTTCTTATAGTCCATATAGGACACTTGGTCTCCAAGAGTGGAACACCTTAAAATCTTCTGAAAATGAAGATAAATTCAGAATCTGCTCTTTTTAAAAATAAATTTTAAAAAATGGATTAGCTAAAAAATGATTTCTGTATATATAGTCACACCAAATAGTTGCTTTAGGAATATGTCAAACTTCTCCACAAAGCACAAACTTTTTTAGCATTTGTTACATTCTTTGGTAAAGAGTTCTGAGCTGATCTATCCATCTGCACTAAGAACCTCTTCTCTGTTTGGTTTGATGATCTGTAGTTTCAGTGTTAAGAGAAATAACAAACAATTAATGTCTTTTTAACTTCTCCATGCTAGCCTCAAGTTTATTGGTCTTTTTCATGTTCTGCCTCGCCCATTCTATTTCTTTCCCAAAATGCTTTTCTTTTTCAAAGCAAGTCTTTCTTTGCTCTGATACAGTCCTCTCCCCTCTCTCTAAATTTTTGCAAGATCTACTTTATTTAGTTTTGTGATTCAAGGTGTCAGCTGGATTTAAACAGTTGTATAATGAAGTAGAGGTTGAGATGATCTGTGCAGAACTCTTTATTCATGGTGTCATCTGAAATATGGGAAAATAATATTACAATTCCAAGACATTCCAAAGAACTACAAGTAGTAATGTTAAAAACAAAATGCTAAGTCCAGGTTTTCACTTTGGGCTTTGTTGCTGGGGTTTTCTTAACCTTTATTCGCATTGTTCTTTCCTTTGGAGTTTCAAAGTACCAAATTTTAACAAAGAACTTTGAAATATCAGTAAGTGACTATGAACCATTCCAGTTTGAAGTCTGAGAAACTGCATATTTTAATGGAGTCTGTACATATCGGTAAAAGCCTGCAAAAAAAACCACCTCTACTGCTCATATAAGAAAATTATACAACATTCAAGAAACTTCCACAAAAAATCCGTAGTATTTAATTTTTTTCTCTCTCCCTAATCATGCCATTAGTTTCTGCATAGCATGGTAAAGCAAAATCCAACACCAGCCCCAGCTGCTCTTTTTATAAGATGACGATCAGGAAGTGGTTCAGCCAATAAGTACCAAAGTGTTCCAGAAACCCATAGACACGGATGCTTTGATTTTCATGCAATTTAAAACACAAGAAAAACCTTGCTTGGGGAACAGCCATGCTCTCCAGACTGTTTAATTCTACTATTGCTACTTTCTACTGCCTGCATACCTCAAAGGCAGCAAATTAATCTTATGTGTGAGCAGATAATGGCTGAGAGTCAACCAAAAGAATAAAAGGAGCTTTCCAGAGCAGCCTGTGGGAAGAAACAAAAGCTTCGATACAGGAAGACAGAAACAGCAGGCAACAAAGCAACAGCGGATGTGGGGTAAAGAGGAAGCAATGGAAAAGTGGATTTGGAAACATGAAAAAAAGGCAAGAACCCAGAGAACAGAGCCGGAAGACTCAATGGAAAACAGTAAAAATTTTATAAGTAAAGAGATCCAGTGTCAAGATGTCAGAAGAGCTAGAAACTTCACCACCAAAATAAAAAAATGGGGGAGATGAACATCCTATTTCTGTAAAAGATGGAAGCAGGGTTGTCATTGATCCACAGGATTCTTGGCACACATGCAGGAGTTAGTTACTGAAAGGAAGAGCTGGCAAAGGGCACACACTAGGCACAGAGATGTGAACTCTAATGAATGACAGGGTACCTGGGCAGGGTTGGCTTCTCAGGCCAGAGAATAAATGCATAGTTCCCGTGCCATCCCTGTCTCATGAAGTCCTGAAAGGTTCTCCTAATCCCTACAGAGACAAATATGTAAATTGTTTTGGGAGGGTGACACAGAGCCCATTGATCTCTATGCTAAGATGTCCTTCACTGCTCTGTGTCATGTCTTCTTCACATTAGGAACAATTGGAAAAGCTACAATTAATAAAGTAATTTTATAGTAAATGCTCCAGCTTGTTAAATAAGGTTGTGAGTGAGCAGGAAAGAAAGTCCCACACAACATACAAATTTGTGTTCCTTGTCAGCAGCTGTGGGAAGGTGACATAGGAAGGTCAAACCTCTGCCAGGTTGTGTATGAAAAGTAGATGCCTAATTTTGCAGCAGCATCCAACTTCTCAGTACTTACTCTGAAGTGAGACACCAAAGAGCACAGAAGATGCTGACAGGGACAGCACCACATTCCATGTTCCACATGCAGCAGAGCTGACAATTTCACATGCTAATGAACAATTGTGCGATTGAGAAAATTAATTGGATTGCCTCACCACAGAAGTTGCACTGGAGATGGTACCTTGTCCACATCATTGTTTGTCTTTGGCCAAACTGGTCTTTATCCAGTCACCTGCATGTATAGATATCAGTCATCTCCTGAAGCTTCTGAGATATGAAGTGCCAGACAGTTGCTTTCTGCTTCACACTAAAAAGATTACCCCATTTTTTGTGTCTGGAAGTTATTGAAAAGCATAGGAACCAAAAATCCCTACTGGCACAAAAACACTTTCATATTGTATAATTGATTTTCACTTTTCAAATCTTCAAGAAGTTCCATCTTGAAGTCAAGCAGTCTACTGAACTTCAAGGCCAAAAATACCCTTCATGACTCAGAACTATTGTGGAAATGCAGCTGAAAATTTAAAATATTACAGTTCCAAGTAGCTGGACAACTTGGACAGCTGGACAGCACTTATGCACTGCCAAATGTCTTTATTGAGTCACAAGACAAAATTTTAGGAATGATTATCACACAAGCTGTTAAACAAAGTTGATTATGGACAGCTCAGTTTTCCAAGTATTGCTTTTAGTGACCTAAAAATGAATGTTTATAGCCTATCATCAGATGCATACATTATGTTGGCTTATAAAAGTTCTGGAAGAGTCTACTAGAGCTAAGCAGAATTTAATCATTAGGAAAGTATTTCAAGTCATTAAAAAGAGCATATGTGTCTTGGAAAACTTGATATGTAGAATTCTAGTGGAGGGAGGGGGAGAAACAACAATATTTTACTCATTAAATAACTTCTCTGATGTTGTCTTCTAAATTGTGCATGGATACACAGCAGTTCACGGAAAACACATTTGCATTGGATTCCAGGAACTGGATTCTTTTTAGTATTCTTTGATGGAAAATGAAGGCTTGGCTGCTTACCAGATTATTTGTTCTATGATAAATGAACAAGTTTTACAAGCTCTGAAGGATTGTGGACAATCATTCCTGAGAAATTTGATCATCGCTGAGGCTGTTGCAAAAACTGAAGATATGCTACCAGCTCAGTAAATCCTATAACTGAGATATGGATGCAGAAGTTGCATGAGAAGACTAATATAAGGCATATTTGTTAATAGTGAATAAGAAATTCAATTACATACCTCCACACCAAACAAAGACTCTTGGAAATAGCATGACAGTGGCACATTTTCAGATCAGTTATCTTCAGGCTGAGCTATCTGTTGCCTTGCTTGAAGTACACTAAACTGATAGAATCTCTACAGACAACACGACTTCCAGACTTTTATTTGCATTTCTCCTTCTGTCTCTGATATCCTAATCTTTTGCAACAAGCTTAAATACCTTCTCTTGGCATTAAAATAGAGAGGGGTGTTATTTTAGCATCACTAGTTTCAGATTTAAGGATACTGAATGGTATCAGCACTTCCAGGTTTCTGCAACGTTACATAAATTTGGGCAGTTCATTCCAGTATCAGAATTATTTCATTCTTCTTTTATGCTGATATCTGTCAACATGCTCTTATAGACATTCACAAAACAGCAGGCTTACTTTGGGATGGAAATCTGTACACAGTGCTAGAAATACAGTGGGCATATGTGTTGCAGAATCTTCATAGGAGTACTTTCCTAAGTGGATATTCTGAAGATTCATGCTGAAATTATTTATCAGTAGGACTGATAAAAGACTTTGTTTCCCTACCCAGCCACATATTTTGACAAAACTGGGGGTGTTTTTTTCATCTTTTCTCCCTCTACAAAATTTTGGCTGAAATGGAAGTTATCGAAGAAGTTAGAGGGAAGGACAGGGTTTTTTTCTGACAGAGATACAAACATAAAGCACAAGTTAATAAGACATTTCCTTAGGAAAATTCCAGCCCCTTTATCTCTCACTGAGTCACTTTTTCCCAAGAATGCTTGTGTTTTCTCCGTAAGCATTTAGGCTCTGTTATCCTTGTATCTCTCCTGTAAAGATTTACTGTCACAGTGGAAATTCATAGAGGAAATAGTCACCCTAGAAGAGAGAGTTTTTCAGTGGAGACTGCGTGACTTCAGAGGAATGTTTGCAACATGTTGATTGAGCCTAGAAACACACAAAGTGACCAATTCCTCTGCTGAGTCATGATAATAATGCATGCTAGAGCCCTGCACAGAGAAGGCAGCAACACACAGGGGTCCCAGTGAGATTGTTGAGGGGTTTTTTTAAGTAAACTTAATAGATAGATCCTAGGTCTAACCAGAGTTCAAGTGGGTTTAACATGTTTCACTCTGGGTCTTACAGGAGATTAAAAAAAACTTGACCAATTGAATTAAAGGAGCAATTATTTATAACTAAGGAGAGTTATTATAGAATTCTTGAAATTCATGTGTTCCGATTTTCTCACCACACCTGCAATGAATTCTAGCTACCCCCAGTGTTTCTGACACAGTTTCAATCTAGCCAAAGAAGGTAATAGTATGCCTGGCATCCATGCAGCATGGATTATCATCTTATGGCAGCATAGCTGACATAACTAAATTAATTTGACTTAAGAAATCAGAGAAGTCTTGAACTGTTGTCTTGTAGATGACAAACCAGTGCCTTATCAGCTGAGATACTCAGATCCAGTCTGCAGTACCCTTAAGTGTGATTTCATCTAAGTAATGTGTTGCTGAGTCTAATGTCAAATGGGTCTATCACATTACAACCTTTTCTAACTAAGGGAAAAGAAGCTTAAATGTATATGATCAGTTGCTTAAAAGGCTGTAGTAGATTAATAGCCAGCATTTTTCTAACAATTTCAAAGTGATTTTATCATTATTCCTTTGAGCAGAAACAAATATCTTTTATTAAATTTTTGCAAACTATATGAAGATAGGGCAGACTCTACCACATTTTCTTGCAAAAATAAACTGCAGCTCAATGTATAAGCCTATCCATTCATTTCACTGGTTTTGTAGGAGAATTAATGTTCAAATTGCACCAATTTAATCCCCCATGAAATCTTAGCATTTCCCGTTGGCTGGCCACAAGCCAAATGATACAGAATTTAGATCATTAAAGATTTTGAATATGGGTGAGTAACCCATACCAAGAATATTTCAGTATTTCTTAGAAATAGGCTCTATTTTTCTTCACTCATTTTTGTCCAAGAAAAGACAAGATTCATCTAAACAATTTCACTTGAAGCCATATCCTTTGCGTTTTTCCCTTTTAAAATTTGCAATGGCCTTTATTACTTTATGGTGCCAACAACTGTGCTTTCAAGAAAAAGTACCGTTCAAACTGAAATTCTGACTTTTGGTCGTCTAGACAAAGTCAGTGCCCAGATACTATGGGTCAGACTGTCATTTAGCATCAGAATTAAATATTTCTATGACCTAAAAGTGCTTGCTAAAACTATATGTAACCTACCCTTTGGTGATTGTTACCTCTTTCTAATGTCAAACCCTTAACTCCTCTCTTTCACCTAAATTCTCTTCCCAAGAGGATCTAGGCTGGGAATCATCCTTCCTGCTAAAACTTATTTGGTTTATGCTTCCCTGTCAATGCTGACAGCGTAAATGTTTCCAAATCCCTTGAGCATCAGGTATGAGAAGGTAATGCTTCAAGCCCTCTGGAGGCCTTAGTTGTGGATCTGAGTCCCATACCAGTCTAAGATGGGTCTTAGTCCCACTGCACTTCAAAGCATAATAGATACATCAAGTATGAAGGCATCTGTGCAAGGAAAATAACCTACCATTTTCTAATTTTAAATGGAAAAATTGAACAATATTAGCAGCAGTCACTTATTCAAAACCAAAATTGGGGCACAGACTTACAGACTCAAAAAATGGAATTACCAAAAAAAATTTATTTCATCATTCCATTCATTCCATCATAAAGAAAACTATGATATTACTTCAGGCTAGTCCGTATGCTTTCAAAAAACAGCAGGCTAGTAATTATGTTTTCTAGATCACTAGATACAGTGGTAATCTTTGTGGAATTCAAAAGCCAAAGCAGAAATAGCAAAATTTATCCCAACTCAGATGGACATTGCAAATTATTCTTCACTCTACCTGTTGAAAACTTATCTTTTCCTAAGGTAACAAGAATACCTCAAGCCTTATAATTTTTTTTTAATAAAAGAGAAATTTAAACCTTAGAAAAGGTTGATTGTTTATTTACATGTACAAGCCAGAAATATATTTACTTGCTACATAGATATTTAATTGCTTGGTTTCTGCAAATATGTGATTAATTTAATTTCTTAGCTTGTTTCTTTTTTTAATTCTGATTCATACTTGTACTTCCTTACACAGAAAGGATATCTTTATGTTTTGCTAAACTGATTACATCTCTCTTCGGAGTTCAGCACATCTTTAATTACTACCAGATCTTCAAATATTTTCAGAAGATTCCCATTAGAATGATCGTCAGCCATTTCTATCCCTGTTCTCCAAAGGAAACTTTGAGCAGAGGTTCTCACCCAGTAGTAACATTGACACATTAGCTTTCCTCAGCCACCTCACTCAGACTACTTAGTCTGGCTCCACCACGGCTGGGAGCCTTAATCAGATATCATACTAACGAAAGCTGTGTCAGTAATGATGTCAGATGAATGGTGGTCACATGGCAACAGTCTCATTTGAAGCAAACAGTGCCACACTTGTTTTTAGGCTACTTTATGACTTGGCTGAAAAATGACTTTGTTCACAACAAAACACCACTAATGTATGAGCTGTTACCATAGGATTTTAGCACGTCTACTATTTTCTCAGCATTCTTTTAATATACCTAACTGGACAAACAGTGTAAATATCATTAAACTACACATATTATCAAAGTCATCAATCAGCATGTAATCTAACCAGATGAAACATTGGCAATCCCTTCTGGCATTCTGAACCCTCAAAGAAATGGTATATATATAAAGGAGAAAATATTTAAATTCTGCACTTTTATTTGGCTTTTACTAGATTCACACATACAGGAGAATAGGGAGACACAGTCAGCCCTTCTGGTAGGTCCCAGAAGTGTGTTTTTTTCCCTTCCCTGCTCTGGATGTCGGTGGGCTAGTGGGATATGCAGAGGGCAGAATAATGAGACTGAGCAGGAGGGAAGAATTTGCCCTCTGGCTCCGGTCACACTGCAACAAAACAGAAGCCCCAAAGTCTCCTGTCACTTAAACTCCCTTTCCTTCCCTGACTTCTGAGGTAAAAAAGCCCCTTGCTATTTCTCATAAGCACTTCAGTTAGTACTCTTACTCCCAGCATGGGATTACAGGCAAGCATGACTTTTTCATTGGGAAGTACTGGAGAGCCCACTGATTTCTCAGGAATTCTGACCATGCTTCGAAGAAGGCCACAACAACAGAGCAGCACAGCTTGGTTAAAAATTAAGGTTTAAATGGCTGGGCATAGACACTTGCCTAGAGAAGATAAATATCAAAGCCAGCTACCAGAAATTGCAAGTAGCCACATCCTAAGGCAGGCAGCTACATTTTCCTGTTACAGTTACCCAGCCCACAGTCTCATGGCTGGCTCAAGATAGCAGACTGCCTCTGCTGATGAGAAGCAAAATGCCCACGCCACTTTGCACTGCTGCTGCCTGCCCCCTTAGCACAGGCAAGAGGAATGGGCTGAGGGACGAGCCGGGGTGGCACACCACAGCCTTGTGGATGCCTGTGCCACTGTTGGGCCACAGCTTTGTGGATGTGTGTGACACTGGTTGTGCCACAGCCTTGTGGATGCCTGTGCCACTGGACCAGACACGGACACCAGGACTGCAGGTGGGGCACTGGCGAAGCAGGGAGAGCTGCAATGCCTCTCCCTGGCATCCTGGGATCGTGAGGCTTAAATTCCCAATGAAGCTGTGGTCCTGGCTGGCACTGAGAGCCTGAAATCCAAATGGGGTCACAGTGTGGTCTGTTGTGCTGATTCCATTTAAACAGCCAATCAGGAAGGGAAAGGTTTGTGTTTAACCAACTGGGGAGCAGGAATAACAGCAAAGACAACAAAGAGAAGCTAACAAAACCCTGAATTTAGGGCAATGAGTGGTCAGAAAAAATTGAAAAAACATTTCAGTAAAACTCTATTCTGGATGACTATGTGGAAATGAAGAAATCTCAAACAGAAAGCAAGAAAAAAATATTCAGATATTTTCAGAGAATAACTCAGTTACTCGTACCTACTACGATGAGAACATGAACTAAAAATCCATGCTATATCATATTCTTCCCATAAGGGAGAATTTGAATTTTAACTAGTGACCCTGGAGCCTTGTTGGCATAGACTTTGGAATAACAGAAATTCTGAAAAATCGTCTTTTAAACCCGGAAGTTCCAACAAACTATAATAGATTCTGGGCACAAACTGCATATCATTCATACAGCTACGCCTTTAGCACTGCTATTATTTTCTGTTGCCTTCTGGCACCACTTAGTAAGTTCCAAATGAATGAATTCTCTATCCACTGATATTTAGTGGGGGGAGAAAAATGCAGACTCTCTGCACTGAAAAATAACATGCATGCTTCTCTTTACCTTCCCCTCTCAGTTCCTCTGCAATATAAATAGCCCTCAAAAAGATGCACTGATTTCCCATTGCTAATCAAAAAAATCCAAAAAACGAGCAAACAAAAATTGTTACATTTCTATGGGGCATTTTATTTTCAGTCACTTTTTTTAATTTTTTTTACAGAGCATGCAAAAATGTTTGAAGCAAGAAAAGATCAGTCTTTCCCACTAGGCCAGCACAGATCCTACTTCAACTGGACACGTTGGACCTCCTGGGCTGCACAAAGTCCCAGGAGGCAAGCTGAGCATGCATTTGCTGAGGAAGGTACTGTGGAAATCAGGAAAGAAAATACATGAACCAGAAGAGCAGTAGCAATTCACACCTCTTGTAAAAGAGTTTAAAGAAGGTATAAGATGAGATGGAGCAAGTGTCATCCAAAAACTGCCCAGAAGAGGTGAGGTCTCACCAACATAGTCAAAACATTATTGCGAATCCATATGAGCTTTGAAAGGTTGCGATCCAGCTCTGAGGGAAGGAAGATCACTTACAATTCCCATAAGGTTTGTTTGCTGAGTAGCCTCACAGATGGCTACAAGGAAGAGAGCAGCAGTGGCTTTTTTTTTTTTTAACAGCTAAACCGCTGATCAGCCAATCTGCTAAAAGCTAATCAGCATCTTCTCTTAAATGAAATACTTTTGTCATCTGTTTTGATCCTATATTTGGTTCTATCCTGCAACGTTAGTGGAAATAGCTGCTTTGGAACAAAACAAAAACCATCAAAAACCCACCCCCCTGAAAAAAGGCAGACACAAGTACATGAGCAGCAAGGATAACCACATCAGGGCTCAGCAGAGGTTTACACTAGCACAAGATACTATCTTTGACAGCAGACAGAGGCAGATGCCTGCTAAAGGAGATAAGAACAGGTGAGCACACAATGAATAATGTCTCCCCAGAATAATATTCCACCTTCCATTAAAAAGATTTGTACATATGGTAGATACAAAATGGCAAAACTTCACTGAACTGATGCAGATGGGAGGGGGAAAGGGTACTGTATGTCCATCTTGCATTCATTGCTCTAGACATACTTTGTATATCTTACTTGAACTTGCAGAAATTGCATAGCTAGTGAAGGCTACAGGAATTATATGCTGTCTATACAGACATTTTTCTTCCTTTTTTAATCTGAGAACCATATAACAGATTTATGCTTACACAATTAATATAGTTTGGTTAAAAATACACAGAATATTACTGATTAACAGGACCACAATTAAATGTATTTTTTTATGTGATCATTCTGTTCTCCTTTACCGGTACACTATATAAAAATTGTCTTTTAATGGAAGAATACTGTACAGAGACCAAAATAGAAACTGCTAAAACAAACAAGATAATTATCTAAATTTTATAATATCACTCATAAAATGTCTGCCTTTTCCCTTTATGAGCTTGATAGATTAAATTTAGGGCAGATGTTTCATATAATTTACTCAGAAAACAGGAAAATTATTTTAAAAAACTCATAAAGCCTACAAAAACACAAATGACACTAATCTAAAACATGTGCAGTCTACAGATTTAAGGGAAAAGTTAGTTATTCCTGATGCTATGGATAAGGATGCTTAAGAGATAAAACCACCTCTCCCACACATTTTATAGTATCAGATGTTCTGAACTGTTTTGGCCAAACAAAGGCGCCTCTAAATTTAGGGTGCATGAGGTAGCTCTGGCTACTTTCCCAAAAACAAAGAGGGACTTGCAGAAAAATAAACCCTGTCCCTCAGTGCACAGAAGCCAATCTTAATCTTAATTGAATTATAGAGGTACCTGCTGTAAACATGAATGTTGTGGAAAAATACCACGTAAAAATATTACATATTATCTGTTTATGCACTACAGAAAGAGGATGAAGAGGAGGTACAATATCTTTAATCCTCCAAAGAAAAAGAACTTCTTCACTGTCAAGAGATACTGAAATCAAATACTCTTTTAAATAGAAGGTATTTATTGTCAGACAAAGACATATAGAGGCAAGTTTCATTAACATTTTGAAATATTTTGTTTTGAAGGCTCAAAAGTCTCCACACCACAAAACTCAATTTTAAGAATAGATCAGCAACAGAGATCCCAGGGGAAAAAAAAGTGTATTGTATCCTGTCTTGTTGCAAACTCTTTTAGCCCAAAGTCATCTGTCAGAACATAGTTTATTATTATCTGGGTTTATATATTAACTGTGTTGTGAGATCTGCTTAAGACAGTATAAGGTCTGGCAGTGTTTCTGTGAGTGCTGTTAGTGGTAGCAAGCAACATTTTTGGCTCCTCTGTAGACTGACCCTTAGTTGCTGTGAAAGGTAAAGGTTTTTAATTTTTTTGAGTGTGAGACTCATGCAATGTAGGAGGCAACAGAGATGTATTTTTGAAAATGAAATTTTCCCGGTCTGTCTCTGTGTAGTGCTGGTTCCTGCACTTGATGAGGGCAGGAAAGGAACTGAAACACTACACCCAAATGAAGGTTTCTGAGTTATGTCCTTGGTTTGCAGGATAAAACAAACTATTAAGAAAAAAAAAATAATAGAAAAAATCCCTTTTACAAAATTATCAGAATGTATAAGAATATGGAATCCATCTATATGTTATTTTTCACTTATATGTTAGTAAAAAGGACTGAACTGAAGAACCTCTTCAGTAATACATACAAACCACAGGAATAAAGTTTAGATATAAAAGAAATACAGTTACCATGCTGACAGTAGTCATGAATTTCAGGATCACAAGAAAAGCAATAAATATTCTAAGCCAGACTATATGCTTTAAAAATATCCAAAATCATAAGTAAGGTATCCATTTCTCAGTCCCTGAAGTTCAGAGAGACAGGGTACTGTAGTGGTTCTTCCTAAATCCTGCCCAGCATTGAAAGCAGAGCAGCTAGAGAGCAAATCCTGCTGCTGTTGAGTAGAAACACTTTCTGTGCAGAAGCAAATCTTTCCTTTCCAAGACTTTATCCCATTGCACTTTGTTCCTGCTGGCAACACATCACAGCCTGTTTTTGTGAGCTGGATAAAGAGGATTTGACATTGGAGATACATACTGGGTGTGAGATACCAAATGAAACTAGCAAAGAAATGGATGAAAATGACCAAGTGTGGCTCACCCACCCAGTGTATCATCTGAGAAAGACAAGCCAGTTGCAAACAGAAGAGCAAACAAGCCTACCTCAGGCTCTTGGGGTAGCAACAATTAACCCAATGAACTAAAATGTGCTGTGACTGCCTCTTATGAAACAGAGTTCCTTCAAAGGCAAACAATTGCCCTCCTAATATTGAATCAAATATTCTCAAATGTGTCACCTTAAAAACAGCTGTGGGACAATTCCTCTGTCAGCACACATTACAGGTTACAGCAATGCAGGAAGAAAAGTGCAAATTGTTTGTGAAGGGTAGCATCAAAGCAGTGCGCGACAAATTAGCTCAAATACTTGATCTGAGGTAGGAAAAACAACAAGTTTGCATTGATGTGGCATAAACACATGATCTTGAATAGATATGGTCAAGGCTCCAAAAAAAGCTGCAAAAAAGTTAGCTTAGTTCACATGTCAGTTCTTCCACAGACCATAAATAAGCTTCAAAGAGTTATAAAACCAGGCAGTAGACACCAAATGCATGCAAACTTGGAATAGTGTTAGTAAAAGTACATCACCACCTCTCTGCTGCACAGAAAAATTAGGTAAATACTTCATTCATACATGAATACACACATTGCATACACACATTCACTTCAGAGCATTTCTATAGTTTATTAGGTACTGGCACTAAATAAAGTTTTGTAAACATTTTCATTTCATGATTGTTAGTGGTAAAGAGAATATTTGTGGTGCATGGTCACTAACCAAACAGAGTGAAAATACTTTTACAGGGAATATAAACAGTTTTATGGTGTATTGGAGAGCAAGAGGAAGCTGCAAACATAGAGCACCAGCAGCTGTTCTGGGGCAAGGCAGCTGCTCTGGATCCATCTAGTAGCAAACTGTATTTGAGCAAACAAGTGGGTGGGGAACTGTGTAATGGAATATAGCAATTTTTAAAGTGGCATAACTCATAAATGGATGAGAGGATTTCTTTCTCTCTTTCTTTTATTATTTTTAATAAGAATTGGGAAAGTTGCCCAAAACTGTTCCTGGATAATCAGTTGAATAAAGTACTGGATTTATTTCAGTGTTATTGACACCCTTTCTCAAACTGTTTTCCATGAATATTCAGTTTAATGGTAGGAAAGCTTGAAAAAACAGACACCATAGCTGGTGCAAGAACATATGGCATTTCCACATTATATATTTTTATAAGATCAGAATCCTTAGAAATTTATTTTTTCTGCCACAAATAAATAACAAAAAGACTGGAAAACTATGCATGCAGGCAAATCTATTACAAGCACTGAAGATATATTTGCAGAAAGCTTTCAGCAAATACCTGGGAAAGCAAATATACTGTAGATTAGGCATGTTGGCTTGTGGGAAATTTATCAATTTTAAAAAATATTATATTTATAAAATTTCTTACTCAGCTCCAGTCCAACAAATATACTAGACTGTTACGCTGCAGCCGGGGCTGCTCATTCTGTTTCTTCTCTTGAGGTTGCTAGAGTGACAAATAGTTGCCAACAGTATATTTTTGTGGTAACTAATGACTACAGTTTCTTCCATCCTCAGAAATGTGTTTTGGGTGCAAGCATCAACCCCACTGTGTATGTTGCCATGAGCTGGTATTTCACCCTGCATGCAGGGCACTGTCTGCATTCTTCTGTTCAGAGAGCAGAACTTCAGTTGCTGTAAGCTCTGCAGCCTCTCCTCACCCATGGGTTTCCATAAATGCTTCTGTTTTGCCTAGCAGTAGATTTCTTTCCGTGACAACCAGAAGTAAATAGGTTATATGTTCTCCAGGCAGCTGCTGTAAGTCACTGTGGAATACAAACCCAGAAGCATCAAAGCTGCCCTACAAGTAATGTAACTAAAACTAACTGGAAGGAAAATTGATTTTTGACTTCAGCTAGCTGAAGGGAATGGACACAGCAGTGACATTTTCTGGTTCCTGCAACACACCCACACAGTTCAGCTGGCCCTTTTTGCTTGGGTGAAAGAGGTGCTGCAATCTCAGGCCACTCTGTCCTAAGTACAGCTGATCCAGAGGATCTCTCATAATTGACTGTGAGAGAAAAATATGCCTTTGATCCATCCTCATTGCCAGATCTCTGTGAGGTGAAGCTTTAATCCAACTGGGAGTCTACCTTATTTTTTGACACGACAGAGAGAGGCTGCTGCTTCTAATTCATGGCAGTAGCCACTTTTACAGCAAAACCATCTTCATTTCTTTCTTGTATTTATATTGTTGGTATGGTCTTATTACAGTACATTTGTACTTGTGATAAATTATCTCTATGCATGAGATGGCCCTTTGGGGGTTCCTTGGAGACAGCTTTGCAAAGAACCCAAGATTCATAAGTGTCATCAACAAAAAACAGAAATAGTCCCTTCCACCATTTGTTCATCTGAATCTTATGTAACACATGGCCACTACACTCCATAGCTGATATCCCTGGTTATAGGGATTTCTGTCAAAACTTGTATTGTTATCCTTGGCCTATTAGCCTAGCAATATTAAGCTCAAGCATTTTGGTACAATTTCTGGGGTATTTCAGTTGGAGAACAGTGATTCATTCTACCATTTCTCTCAGGAAGAACAGATCAGCTATGGGAATCATTTGCAAAACTTAATGAACTGCAGGCCTGGCTTCTTGGACTAAAGTATTAATTACTTCTTTTTAATCATCTGTTTCTCAGTAATCAACAGATTTCTTGACAATTGGTATGGCATAGCACCACACACAGACATATGGAGAACACTAATGCTGTACTGAACCTGCACCATAAAAGCATCCTTGTGCTGTACTTTCATAGTTGTGTCTTATGTAAAAGAGCATAGCTGTCAATAATGCTTTGTCCGGTACGTGTGTATGTAATAATGCATATAAGGCCATCATTATGGTGCTCACTGTGGAAATAATGCAGTCATACAAAAGACACATTGCTCAAAATAAAACCTAGAATAAATAAAGGAAGCTATAAAATGCTCTGTTGGGCCCGCTTCTGGACCTATTTAAAGTCAATGGCAAAGTTCCCACTGACCTTAAGCAGGAACTAGCTCCTTTTTCTCTTTCTAGATTTGTTTAGAAAGAAATATAATGACTGACTTGAAAGGTAAGATGAAATATTTGGGGAAAGGGAGAGAAAGAAGACAAAAAGGAGAAGAAATCAAAAGGGGACAAAAATGAAAAGAAAAATCTGTATTTTAACACTCTGCATAGGATGTAACAAGAATTTCTTAGGGTGGATTTTTTCAGATTTTCCATGTTCTGGTTTTGCCAGAATACTTTATTATTTTACTGCTTGTGTTTCTCTCCCAGCTTTTTCCACCCTCTTCTCTGTGGGCACTTCCACTGGCCCCAAAAATCATGTGGTCCTTCACAAAACTAAAAATGTGTTTGCCATTAAATATAATGTGTAAAATCCTACAATGCTTTCAGAAAAATAACGCTCACATATCCAAAATGAGGGGAAAATGATACCTAATCGTACATATAATTCACAGCATTTATTTCACCGGTAATGGATGTTGTCAGGTTTTTCCTACGTTGAACAGCCATACCTGAGGGGCACAGCGTTAAAGGGCACATTCACTGCTGACATAAATGGTAGCTACGGCCACTTCAGTGAAGTTATCTCCAATTAAGCCAGCCATTACATTCACTTCAAGGTATGCAATACATTTTAAATGATAGAAGCAAGTCCAGGAAATGCTGAGTACTTCTACGAACCCTCTTTCGTGTGTGACTCCCCCTGGACTCAGGCTGCTTTCCTAAATCCAGTGGTTTTGTGGTAAGTGCCGCCTGAGCAAAACAGGGTGATGGTCAGCGCTTGTGTCCTGTTTACCATCGCAATTAACAAAGCGGCATTCAGCGAGAGACACCAAAGAGCCTGCTGCACTTAAAGGGCTAAGGAGAGGTGATAACAGCCCTCGCTTCGTTAAGGCTCGCTGCCCAACTTTACTGAAAATGTAGTGACAGATAAAACATAAATCAACATCCTTATCATTCTGGCTTCCTTGCCTGCCAAATGGGGGTTTAGTTTATCAGCGACCTGCAGGCCCACTGGCGGCCTTTACACTTACAGCTGGTCAGCGGGGTGGGACAGGGTGGAAGCTAAATGGCTGCTCTAAAACGCCTTGGTGTAAACAACCCAGGAAAGGACTTCCTTGAACTGCCAGTTACCTGAGTGTGATCCATCTCACTAAAGTGTCTGCCCCAAGAGGGGTAGTATCACCAGGAAAGAAAACAAATAAAAGGCACCCAGCATGTTGTAGCGCAGGCACAGGCTGGGGAATGCTGTCCCCATGAGGGGCTGAGGGATCCTTAACAAGGTAAGCTCCTTATGGCATCGTTCAGGAAGCAGGCAAGTGTTTTGGAAAAAAAGGGACTTCATCAACTCAGATTGCTTCCTCTGTTTTGTGACCAGAATGTACATGTAGGTATGCATAATGCATGGTGTGTGCTTTGACTCCCTGTTAACCTCATCATGGGAGCGAGCCTTTCAAAGGCACCAGTATCCCCCAAGACTCAGGAGAGGACTGTATCAAGGGCACATTCATCCCCCCCTGCAAGCCAGCTGACTTACCTGTGTTACACAGAGGCTGCTATACGTGTAGGGATTTTAAAAGTTTGTCCCAATTCATTGTGTCACAGTTACATTTGCATTAAGTTCAGCTCATAAAACAAAACCCATTTAAACTGGGCCTTGCTCATGTGGAGGCTGTGAGTTTGGAAAGGGGAGCCCCCAGTTTTTGCTAGTTATGGGACTACACTGACATAATCAGCCTCATGCAAACACTTGATGAAGATGAAATTAGCATTTAAGTCAGTGATTTATTTCTCCCTTGAGATACACTCCAGCAAGTAATTTCTTAGGAATTTAAAGTGAAGCAACTGTAATGGTGGGTTTATGCCACTATCAAAGGAGTATCAAATGCAGGTAGGTTTGACAGACAGTAGTGCAAGGCTTGTGGGGTTTTTGTAACTAAACTTAAATTTATTTTAAAAGCGTTAATCTTTTTCTCCTGTGCTTTAGCTATAATGAGTCAAGATACAGCATTTCATTTATGCTGCTCTATGAATAGCAGCATAAATGAAATATGTAATAATACATAATGAAATATATAATATATAATAGTGAACTATTCTATATTTCTTTGGATTTTGAAAACCCCATCTTCTGGCAACAACTCCATGGAAAATGATGTGCTGAACACAAGCAAATCACAGGTGGAAAGTGAAGACATAATATTGCATCCATACTGATGTGCAAAAAAAGTGCAAATGTACACACTGAACAGTGTTATATGTATTGGAGCCAAACCTCCTGGAAAAAAAATGTACATTTTATAATGAAAGCTTTACTTATTAACTCTTTTTTGACAAATAACCATTTTCTAAATGTGTTTCAAATACCTGAGATATAAAGAAATATATTCTCTTCTTTGTGTACTTGTTGGTTGAGCAGGGTATTTTGATAAGGCTACCAAAGCAACAGCAACATACTTGCAGCTATATTTAACCAAAAGTCTTCACAAAAGCCCATATAGTACGTGCTCAGACTGTACATATGAGACGTAGTTAGTCCCCAAGAAGTCTGTCAGAAGAGCATGTTTCAATCTAGAGCTACAAGGAGCTGAACAAGGAGTTTTTGAAGGAACAGATAGCAAGAGAGCAGTCTCTGGAAAGGACAGAGATGAGAGCAAAGCCCTTCCACTCTCAGTGCACTCCACACAGAGAGGCAATGGAGAAAAAGAAATGGCCTGCACAGTGAGGACAAGTAGAAGGCATATGCCTTGGAAATACATTAAGTTTATAGGAGATGCAAAGATGAGAGAGGACAGGCAAGAGCATGAGAAGGGAACCAAAGGCAAAAACCAAATTTGAAGTAGAATAAAAAGAAAAGGGCGAAAGCCAGAGCGTATGGAAGAATGAATGAAAAACACAAGTGGAGGTAGAGTGTAATTTTAGGGACACCAAGGAAAGAAAAGAGAACAGAACCAGAACAGAAAGCTGGAAATATTGGTGAATGTTCAACTTTAGTTAAAAGTTTCCAAACTACCTCTGCTGTAAGCTGTGAATTTTACTTATAAAAATGGCTGGCTTTCCTCTAGCTGCTGAAAATAGCCTAAAAAAAGACAAATCACCTTCTACTACGGTTACTAATCATTATGTGGCCATTATTGTTTGTTCAAACACAGCACAAACTAGGTTTGAAAAAAAATCTGCCTATGATATCTGTTGGTGTCTTACACCATTTCACATAACAGAACTGACTCTGAGATGAACTTTTTAGTTATTTCTAATTAAAAAAAAAAGTAAAAATATATTTAAAATGGACTACCCAAAGTCATAAATCTGTAGTGTCCAGATTGTCCAGATGACTTGAATTCCTCTCACTTATTCACATGTTTTATGAGAACATGTCCCTATAATTTTTTCCTCTGCAGCTTCTTCATACACGCAAGAAGTCTGACATAGGACCCTGTTGTGTTCCAGGGGCTAAGGATCACATGGTTTGGAAGAGGCTGTGCTACTAGCCAGAAAATTTTCTTCCTAATGGAGGCCCAGCTAACCAGAGGATCTGCTACAACCACAGACCAGCCAAGCGCTACTAAAGACAGCCCACTAAGCTGGAATGCAGACCACAGTTTGGAAACCACTGAATTATGAAATAAACAAGATAATATTTTAATCTATACTGTCAAACATGCTTTTCTTGGAGGACTGTCAGGGCTATGTAAGAAATAGGGTCATATCCATAGGATTGTCCCAGAAGCTCATCGGAAATACAGTGAACAGTGTTCTTCCAGGAATCATCACAAACTTCGACAACTGAAAGAGAATAGTAATTTTTCATCTTCAAAGCCTGCAAAGGTGATTCAGATGTTACGGCCAGAATTCTGGAATTTTGAATCATTAAAACCTTCATTAAAACTAAAACGTACATCAATGTATGATAACCAGTACCGCAAACTATGATTTCACTTCAGACATGAAAATGTCTCTCTGGATGTGTCACAGCCGTGACCCCTACCAAGTCAATATTTATCACGCATCTAAGTATGAGAAATTAGTGCCAAATATTCCAATATCATGAGTTTGAGCATTCATATGTGAACCTTTTGACATTAAAGGTAAGGAAAGAAAAGGTTATTATAGAAAATGGAGACATTTCCTGACAAAGCCAGAATTACACAATTTTGAAAGATAATATTTAACCTTTGGAAAGGCCAAAATTCTTTGGACTGATGCAGAAGTTATAAAGACAGATCTTGCCAAATGTCCAGTAATTTTTGAAGAATTACTCTTTTTCACAATGCTAATACAAAAATCCTTGGACATAAAACTGAGAACTCTGGAACAGGAAGGAGAAATGATAGATGCTTTAAAAAACAAATCTATTTAGAAGCCATTTGTCTGAATTTTGTAACATCCGATGACAATAATATATTTTCATTCTTGACTATATTTTACAAGTTCATTTCTTCATGTACAGAAATCAGTATATTTAGCCTCTCAAAATACATGTTTTAAAAGTGGATAGTGACTGCTTCCTTCTATATTTTATAAAAGAAAGGAAAAAAAAGGACAGTGAGAAATAAAGCCAACATATACACTTAGGGCCACATGTGTAAAACTGTTCATACAGTTACATTGAAATTGATTAACACAGTTGTGAAGAAGTGGAATTAACAATGAAGTTTTTCCTTGTCTGCACTATCCCAATTTTAGTACAAGGAACTCCATATGCTTCTGCAGATGGAAACTATGCTTCCTCTGAATCAGAGCTTCCTATGTAGAGCTTCTGCCTATAGAAACATTTAACACAAATAATCCTCTTATTTTGAATAACTTCTTTTTTGGTTTTGTTGCTGTTGAATGATTAAACCATGACAAAAGCTAAAGCACTACAGAGTAGTAAAGTAGCAAATTTCACAAACTTGCAATGGAGTTTCTGCATTGTAAACTCCAAAAACTTGAGACTTTCTAGGGTGCTTGCATTCAGGACATATTGAAGAAAATTACGCAGAAATGAAGAATGTCATAATTGCAAAGAAAAAAGGAGAGAAACAGGGAGGAAGGAAACAGCAAATACTGAGAACACAACATCTGTAAAAATGCACCCATGATTCCAAGCTTACAATGGGCTGTCACTGCACACGCAATGAGGAAATTTCATTTAAAAGTTACAAAAATGACCTTGCTTTGAACCAAGTGAATGTGATTATTTCTGAACTGAACGGAAAGTAAAGAAGTTTGGATTAAATGTTTTACCAGTGCCAATGTCCCAGAACTTTCTTTGGCTCTGTACTCTCTTTTCCTATGTTTGTCAGCTGAATTTAATGTTCTCTTCTTTTTGTCTCCTGGTCTCTTTGACCTTAATGTGACATTTTAGTTGGGTGATTAATTACTATTAAATGGCACTGCATTTATTAAATGGAGTCCTTGTCTGTGTAAGAGCACAGTCACAATGCAACGATTCAGTTTGATAAGCTTAAATATACACAGTTAGATGTGGTAATATCTAATTTGTCAAGGATCTTGCGGCTAGCCTTTTTGCCACACAGCTAGAGAGGAGATGCGATTGCACAAAAAGCTTAATATTCAGAGCTTAAATGTTCTCAGTAAATTGATCTTCTCCATCATGTAATCTTATTTCAGAGTGTGCAGGAGACAGCAAAGTTCCACACAAGCCTAAGTTGCCTTAATAATAGGCCTGAGGGTTCCTGACCATAGAAATAAAAGCTATGTGACAAGATTTGTATGTCTCTTTTCAACAGACAACATCTGACTCGCCTTGCCAGAAGCTTTCTTTCTGGGTTAATTGAATAAAAATAAGAACTAATGTCAGTAAAAGGATGAAAAGTTCATTGAGAAAGAAAAAATGCATCTATAGTTTGGACACCTAAGTGAAAAAAAGATTGTGAATATTTAGCTTAGTAGGTGAAACACCAACACCTAAACTTGTAATCAGCCCAGTTATTACTTTGTCAGTTATATACACTGAACACCACTTTACTCTGAATACTGCTTTACTCTTTGCTTATCTAACAGCTGATTTGGAACTTATTTTCAGACTACAATGAATCATCAAAGCAAAACTTCTTGCAAGCAAAACGTTGGTTTTAACAGCTGCTGGGGAAAAAAATCAGGCTGTACAAACTAAAAGTGTGAGGGTGACTTTCACAAAAAGCTCAGGAGTTCTGGGTACTCATGGGAAAAATAGACAGCAGCTGGGGCTAGTTGCTGCCTGTTTCTTATATCAATTATTTTCCCCTTTGGTTAAACACAACTAGGCCAGCAAGAAGAATAACAGAAGGTTTTCTCAGGTTTCACTCTCAGTCCTCATGTCTTCCACTTCCAAAACATTAATTCTTGCTCCTACGTCTGCAGTCAGTGCCTATGTCTAAAACTCTTTCCTACTACACACAAAAAAACCTAGAAATTAAAATAAAAACATGAAACAGATCAGGTTAATAGAAGAAGCAAGAGGCCTTCAGCCTTACCGCAAACTTGCAGGTACTTTCTTACAGTGTGAATTGTAAATGCTGTAAGAGAAGAGTCACACATCTCATCTGAATTTAGGAGTTTACGGAGATCTTGTAGAGATACCGTGGAGTGGTGGGCAATATTTGGACATGCATCTTTAGATCTTCTTTAGATCTGAGATGAATACCTACATATCAACCACAGTGGGATTCCAGATGCAGACCTTCACCAGAGACACATTAACACATGGTCAGAGAAGAGTTCCCACCTTTCTGCTGGAAAAGTGAGTCAAAAAACTATATTATAGAGGCATCCTCTTTGCACGATGAAGAGTCAAGCTGAGCTCCATGCTCAAGGACATACTTGAGCTTGCATGTTCTGCAGGTAGCCAGACACTGTGCCATCTGGAGACATTGAAATAACCCTGCCTTCAGGCCAAACATCAGTAGTGAAGTGAATCTAAATGAACCAAGAAAGGCCATAATCTTGACTACCACTAACAGGATTATATTGTTGTCTTGACTACTGATGACTGTCTAATGATAAGATTGCACAAGAAAAACATGCTTACAATTCTCATTAAGCATTAAGTCAGCACATTCCCAGTTGTGTTGCATAGGTTTGTTCACCTCCATCTTCCGTTATCAGCAACAGGAAAAGAAGCACATTCATATTGTCCAGAATCTTATGGGGTCAGGATTACAGGCAGGAAGACGCACCAGAAGTGTGCTTTAGCAGATCAAAATACAAATATCTTCAACATTCTGGACGCCAGAGATATGTCAGGAACTTCTTCTTGAAAAATTTATGGAAATTATATCCATGTGCAAAAATGCCCTTTCAGTTTGGACATAGAATCTACTTAAAAAGTACTCAATTCCTACCTTCCTTGCAGAAATATATTTTTATTGGTCTAATTTGCTGGTTTTAGGAAACAAAACAAAGGCATTTAGTAGCCTGTCCCCATGACCTTCAGAACAAATTTCTAGACAACACTGAGGAACTTTGCAAATACAATTATTTAGTCTCCAAAATAGTGTAACTATTTTCAAGTGAGAGATTGCTCTACTTCTAGAGCCAAGTTAATAATCTTACTTTATTTATATCATTCATAAAAACTGATTAATAGTTTTACACAATACATTCCATGTTTCTCTATATGAAATGTTTTAATTTATTTATCCAAAGTAAAATTTTACTTCAAGGATGAATTGGAAATATTCTTAAAGATTTGGCAAGTCACAAAATTAATTTTCAAACATTGCCTAAACTTTCCTTTTGGCAGGGTATGAAATTTTAAATTATCTTCACTAGAGCATTTTTGGGATTTCAGGCTATTGATAAAAAATATGCAGAGAATTTGCCATTTGTAAAAGAAGTGATAAGCAAAGGTTTACCTTATTCACTCAAAACGTAAGAACAAGTTTCTGCTGTTCAAATCACAAGACATATAACTTAATAGAGATTAAACTAAAAGCACAATCTAACATATACTTCTTTCTATATGCAAAGAATAAACCGCCTCAGATTCATAATATAAACTACTGATAGGCATGCTAATTTTCAAGTCATAGTTTAATGATCTCCTTGTGCAGGCAAGCAATCAGGGAAATAACTGTAAAGAGTCTGTAAAATGGAGGAGTGTAATATTATATGACAACACACCAGTAGTGGTTTCAAATTACAAGCAAATCTGAGCAGGGGAAAAAAGTCTTCTCCCCTTTCTCCCAAACACATCCACAATTTCTTTTAGAAGAAAAACAAGAGAAATAAATGCATTGCTTGCTTTTTCTCAAAGGTATATCAAATGCTGATTAATTCTAAATCATCTGAATTGTAATGCAACCATCAGAGCAAAATGTGGCCTTACAGTGCTTTCCTGTAACTCAAAGGGCAGTACAAAAGTGACTGTGTTGAAAGAGTTATAGCCAAGGACATAACTGTAATGAAGTATTATCACAGACATATAATATTATCAAAATATCAAACTCTACACATGTCAACAGTCACCCAACGTGATTAGAGGCAGATCTGGTTTTCAGTTTAGGTGAAAGTAGGCAGTTGTTTACGTTGGTGGATCATGGGGGAAAGGGAGGAAATTAAATGCCCCATACGGGGTGCCATGGCCTCATAGCCTGTTTTGAGGACCCTGAGAGGAAGACAGGCAGGTACAGGAGCTGTGTGCCCCGCCACCACCAGATCAGTTCAGAGAGGGAGCAGAAGGTTAATGCTTCCCTGCCCACAAGTTCCTAGTAAATCTGCTCCCTCCCAATAAATCCCTGCTTTATTTCTCCAATCCTTCACATTTACCTCCGGGGATGGGGCAGGAAACAAAAAAAACCCTCTGCCCACCACCACCTCCAGATTGGTGGTGGCTCCCTGGAGGCCACAGCCAATTCTTTTCAATCCCCTTCCCTGACAGCCGCCACCAACCCAGAAAAGGTTTGTGCCAGGTCCCCAAGCCTGGTCACCCATTCCCAAATTTGTGACTACTCACAGAAGCTGCCAATTTCTTTTTTTGTCCTTTGCCCAGTGGCTTCTCCTTGATAGGCCTTGCCTAAAAGCCTGGGTATCGATTCACCAAGCAGGCAGTATTAACTTGAAACACACCAACCATTAAGCATGGCTAAAGGTGAGCATGTCAAGGAAAGGCAGTGTCTGTTGTCAGATTACAACCCTTTTGAACTGCAGCCTTATGCAACTGTCCTCTATGCCTATTATTTATGAGGTGAACTGAGGATATGACAGCCTCGTCTGCTGATGTGACAGAAAAAGCATATTTTTCACTTTGAACCTTGCAGAAATGTGGAAAGATTTCTTGCACTCCTTTCAGCATAGCCCCACTCCAAGAACCATATTGACTTGTAATAGCTTCTGTTTATGCAGTGCAATGAGCTGAGGTCAGTGGGAAAGTGTCAGCTGCAGCGTATGACTTTGCTTTCACTGCATCATGGAACTTGGCACAGCCTCGCAGTGACAGATAACAAACTGCATTCTATAGCTTTCAAAACCCTCAAAGGATATGTGGCTGGGAAAGGCTTGCAAATGCCTTCTCTTGATTAATAGTAAAAAAACTGAAGTCCTAGCAAGGAGATGTACTTCTTTCCAGCAGCAATAAAGAAAGACACAAAAGCCCACAAACCTACACAATATAAAGAAATTCACAGCCATCATGCCAGACACTAAATGAATTATTTCTCTCATTTCTTGTCTCACCACAGTTTCCTCCCACTTGGACACACATGTTAGGCATTCAGTTAACCTCAAGCATAGCTCTCCTGGCCCTATCACTGTATCTGCACTCCCCATCAGGAGGGTATGCTAGCCTACATTTTTGCAATGTAAAAAGAGTGACATCATTTTTTTTCTTAAAGTAGCTTGTCTGTAAGAACACTTCAGCTGTACTCAGCTCGGCTCAGTCCCAGAATATGCTTGTTCCTGTGCACTTTCCTGTCCTGTGCTCAGCACAGTGTTCAGAGTTGCTCTGACTCACAGCTCTGTGCTATATACCCCATTCTGAACCTCTCAGCTGAATTTGCTTCCCCATCTATAACCTTCATCGACCTCCTGCTCTTGCACTGCACTTCCTGGGAAGTGTTTTGTTCATGGACCCAGCGGAGGAATATGTTATGACAATGGAGTTTTAAGGAAAGCTTTTTGTTTTGTTGTATCATGCACTTTATCCATCCCATTTTGTCATCTGGCAGTTTTCCTTTCTTCTTCCAGCATATATTTCATTGCTAAAGCTATTTCACAAGCAGCTTTGGAAGTCAATCCTTTTTCAGATAACAATTTTTTTCAGATGATCCACCTTCTTATGTACTTCCAAATCCGTCAGAGAGTACTTTATTTGGCTACAGTCCTGCATTATACACTGGAATATTTATAGAATAAGTTACAGTGCCATGATACTCTGAATGAATCACAGAATTTTTAAATCTTTTTTTACTTTCTTTCCAATCAGAAAACTCAACTTGGGATACCAACACTGAACTTCACTGACTGTGTAGAAAGAAAAAGCTAAAAAAACCTCAGGTTATTACACAGGACCTTCATTTAAGAAAGAGTTACCTTTATTTCTTCAGAAAAAAAATTGAATTTTGTATTGTTTTATCACTTTTTAGATGTAATAAGTGGCTTTTTTTCTGATATTTTAGACATTTGAGAGAATATGCTATGAAAATAAAAAAAAATTGATTAATTTCTCCTTACAGAGCATCTGGTAGCTTTTCAGAATCCCATGCTACAAAGTGCCATCATTCTGATTTCACTGAAAGAATTTCACCTGCATTTCACAGCCTTCCCCACCTACTGTTTGGTATCTTTCTCTTAACTGAGCTGCCTTGAATATTGGGTTAACAAGCCTCAGTGAAATTTCTCTTCTTTCCTGTATCCTGATAATATATACAAGTAACATGTGGCTTAAAGTCTAGAAAAAGTTTTTAATTAAAACCAAGTGCTAGAATTATACTGTCTTCGGGTTTCCTCATGTTTCCTCACTTTTTTGTGTCCAGTTCACAGCAAAAAAAAAAAAAAATTATTGATAACACAAATTTCATTGTTACTGGTATCTTGTAAGTACCTTGATACACAAACTGTATGTATGTTGACTATTGCAAGAGTACTGTTATGAATGTGCAGTTTTAGGATATTCACTGTAGGAATGGGAAATTTTCATACTTTTAAAGATACCTCTGATTATGAAACTACTGTTGAAGTATAGTAAAATAAATACTATGTTCATTGCCTTTCTTTTTCTTTTACAACATGGATTTTTTTTAAACAGAAAAACACAGCAAAAACATGAAAGTAGGTTGTATAATCTAATATGCTATATTTGCCTTCTGATAACCTTCACCAATATCTAAAAGTAGTCATTTGACTTTTAATGACAGCCACTGTTCATGTTATATCTAGAATATATCATGTTATATCTTCTTGAAAGAGCTGGTTCTCTTATTATTGAGATACCACTGCTTCTGCATTTGCAAGGACAGAGGGGGTGTAGTTGGCCTGGATTCAGTTCTTACATAGCGTCTGCAAGGATTTAAACACATCAAAGTGTCAGCTTGATAGAATGAGCCAGAATCTATTTTAGAGTAATTGAAAGTTTGATTTCCATTTGCCCAAGGACTCTATTTATTTTAACTTCACTAAAATTTCCTGGGCATTATCAAATTATTTACAGTCTTGTTATCTTTCCCTCTTTGCACTCTCTTAATGACAGCAGACTCTGAAATGTTTCTTGCAAAAATCTCAGACCTAAATACCTGGTTTTTTGCAACAAAACAAGGCCACTATCTTGTATGTAGGTTCCTGATTTTCCATGCATGTTCAAATGAATACAACTCTGGTTTATTCTTCAACTTTTGGTTGTAATTGGAAAACCAGGAGGAATATATCTCACAGAACTAATTTGAACTAATTAAAAAACAAATCACATTTACTTAGAAGTAATTTAAGAAAACCTTAATTTTATTTTTTGTCCTACCATATGTTTTCAGGCCCATGACATCACCTGAAGAGCTTTCTTTCATTAAAAATCTCATTGCATTTTTTGAGATGAGATTTACATCTGCCCAGATTTAGAGAACACAAGGCTGATCCAGACTGTATATCCATTGCTTTCTACCAGAAAAGTATGTAAAGACCAAAGGGGTACTTCAGTGGCTTCTTGGCATTTCCATCACACTGCTCAGATGCTGGTCTTGTCTTCCTCACTCATTGCTTCCTATACTCCATTACCACTTCTGTAAGAGCACAAGCACCCAACAGGATGTCTCTGCAAAATCCTTTGAAAGTCGAGCTAAACTCCCTTGATTGCTGCAAAAAAGAGAGAAAAGAATTGGATCTTTATTCAATTATTCTTATTTTAGGGAATGTATGGAACCAGACTCTAGTAATTATGGGATTGGTTGAAGCCTGGCCCCTGTGTGAAATCTGAAATTGTCTTTTAGACTTCTCATATATAAATTGGTAACAATCAATCAGTCCACTTAACAAGTATAATATTCAGTAAGACCTGTATTTGTATTTATTTTGAAAGTAGTTATCTATATTTCAATATAAAAATATATGCTTTGCCTGTATTCAAGGTCCCTGAGACTCAGGAGAGCCCACAACTTTCCTGTCTTCTTCAACCCTCTCAGCAAAAGTTTTAGAAATACTGCATCAGTGATTTAAATTCTAAATTTCATAAACAAGAGTGGAAGATATGATAAACAGTCCCCAAAATCCACCAACTAATTAATAAGTCCTTCCAAAAAAAAAAAAAAAAAAAAAAAAAAAAAAAAAGGAAAAACCCCATAAAAAGACCCAAGAATGAGAAAAACAATAAAAAGTCTGCATCTACACCAAAGGTCTGCTCTTGAAGGCTGCTTTTCACACTGGCTTGAGGATATTTACAGGTCAGCCTCAATTCTGTCCCATTAAAGTCATAAGGACTCTAACAAGTCCTTTCATGTGTTGTCAGAGCATAGGCAAATATATTCAAAAATAAACATTGCCTCTGACCAAATTACCTTCTTCTTTACCATGCTCTTCGAGGCCAAGAATGTATGCATAATAGGACTTTCGTATTAATGGAAGCCCAAAATTTAATTTGTCTAATGGAAAACTATGAGAAAAAATTGATTATTTAACTTCTCTAGTCTGTGTCTTTTCTTTGCCTTTTAAAATCCTCTTCAGACAACAAACAAAAAAATCTTGCTACTCATACAGTAGACAATGACCCCTTCTAAGTCTGCTTCTAATAACATGAAAAATATTATTCTCTCCTACAAGCTGTGCTAAGAATCTCTTTGGGGAAGTAATGACATCTTTGCATTATTAATAGCTGATTCAATCTGACTTGCTGTATTAACAGCTTTTACCATTGTGAGATTAGGTTCAACTAACAGCCTTACAAATTTCAGCATGTCTTTATCTAGAAGGGTATTATAACACAGTGTCCTTCTCTGGCCAAGAAAAGTAGCCAAACAGAAACCATGCCTGCCTTGTATCATCAATCATGAGCAAGCAATTCTCAACTACACTTATCCCCTTTTTTAAGGAATTATTTTTGAATCTCAAAGAGAAAGACTAAAATAAGAGGGAAAACACTCATGTGATTCTTCCTCATTTTATTCTTTGCTATTTCTTCAAATATCACAAAACATCTCTCCCTGCCTCTTGCTAAAGAGTATCTATTTCTCACTGACTTCCTTGCAGTGTATTTTTCAATCTTTCACCATCTTTGCTTCATTTTTCCTTTGAGAATATAATTGTTGCTCATACTTTCACCTACTTGTAACTTCCCATCCATGCTATAAGAATGCCTATAGTACTATTGAGCAGATATTAGGACTTCTTTCATAGATTTCTAGCACCACAAGGGGCAGGACTGGAAGAGTGACATTTTGACCTCTCGTTTACTGCTAGATGAGCTATTGGGTGTTCTGGACACATTGGTTCTCCTTTTCCTGTCAGAGCAGACCATTCTTTTGCAGGTATTATCTCATCAGTCTTTCAGACAAGTGTGCACACTAAGCTGGTCTGGTTTGTGAGTGATCATTTGTTTTCCAATTTTGTTCATCTTCTTCATTAAGTGAGTTTAGATGATACAGAAACTAAGAGTTTGAGGGCAAGGAGGATTGAAGCACTTGAGTCTAAAAAAGTTTGCTGATACTATACAAAATAAGGAAAACTTCTAGAGAAGATTTAGGGCACAATTTGAAAGAAACAGAAATAAAAGTAGCAGACAAATAGAAACTAGAAAGTATAGGAGCTTTTGGAACTTTTTCTACTCTAAGTTTTATTGGTTTTATTAGTGACACTTTATTTAATCTTAAATGCACATAAAATTTATCATTTTATTTTCTTTCCTTCAAGGTAAATTTTTCCTGTTTAGAAAAAATAATAACAGTGCCTGTCTTTAAAGCAAGAAAATAACTTCCTGAAAAATTAAAGAGAAGGTAATATGCCTAAAACAGGATCGTAGTATAGGATGAGTACTAAACTGATTTTAAAACTTCACAAAACCAGCCTGTTCCTCAGAGAGTCCAATCAGGATACAAATTATGGCTCAACAAACAAGGAGCATCTGTTGAGCAGCTAAATCAAAATCAGCCAAGCTAAATTCAGACCAACAGCAGAAAATTGAAAAGGTTTCCATCACTCCCCATATCTCAATCACCTATTTACATTTGCCTATTTTTTGGTTCTAACTGTTTGTAGCTGATATGTTGATCTCATCTTTGTAATACTAACAGATTTTTGGTTTAAAAAAGCAGAAACTGACAAGAAAGTTCCCAAAACACAGTATCTTTTTCCCCATTTTCAGATTATCTTAACAACCAAGATTATTATGAAGAATGTTTTCAGTTTTGCCCAGCAGTATTGATAAACAATTAGCCATGTGTACTCCACAGGAAAATACATGGAAATATTGAAATGTTGTTTAAAAAATCAGGAGAGATTATACTACAGAATAATATTTAGATTTTTTCACATTCCCCAACATAATCAGAAAATTGTTATGACCATGTTTCAGGTTTCATAGTAAAGCTGGTTTTTTGGGAGAAATGAATTATTGCAGGCCTAAGAGCCATGTGGCTGCTGAAAGACTACCAACCTATGATGGTCCCTCCATTCAGATGAGTGCTATCAAAACCATGGTAATACCTTAATATTGAGCTGTAAAACTCAAGGGAAAATATATTCACATGAAGTGATTATCTCTTATGTTTCTAGACATTGTAAAGATACATTACATTCTCCTAATAATACTTGCCTTCTTTTGGATATGATATTTTAGAAGAACAGCTTGCACTTATAATCAGCACAATTAATCACCTATCCCCAAAGTACCCTGCCGTTGAAATGCCTGACATATATATTAGGTGTTGTGGATTTAGCAAAAATTGAATTATAAATTGCCTTGCCAGCTTTTGCCTCTGGAAATAATGAAAAAGTGAGCTAAAGAAATGTCCTCCTGAAGGATTTATTTTTAGTGGCAATAAAGAAAGAAACAACAAACATGGATTGACCAGACCTTATCATTTTAAGGACTGAATATCTTTGTCTCAAGAAAATTCTAATTCTTCATTCTTTTTCTTTTAAGGAAAAAAAAAAATGTACTGAGGTTGCTTGAATGTCCCTGAAAATAATCCATTTAGAAAGGAAGAAAAAAAATACTAACAAAACATTGATTTGTATTCAGTAAGCCCTCAATTTCTCAAGATTCTCAGATCTTGAGAATTTCAAGATCTCGTGCCCAAATGAAGTCGAGTTAAATGTCATCCAAAATGCTTTCTTTTCTCTTTTCTGCTAAGTGCTGTTTCTCAATGAATGAAATTATTTGCAATGGCCTTTTAGAGTTTAACGTTATCCAACTCCCCAAAATAATAGCTTCTCTAATAAGTTATCTAAATTGGCATAGTGATGTGGAATCCATTTCTAGCAATATTTCAGCATCAAATGGGCATAGTTAAATTATTATAAAGATAGTCAAAAATACAGTAAGCTTTTAGTTCTTCAATTTTAAACCAACACCTAATATTTCCTTATGAAGTCTGTGTTGTCTCTTAACAAGTTTCTGCAGAGAGAGAAGGAACATGTGTTAATCTACAGCTATATAATTTAAAGAAAAAACAATCTGCATGAGAACACATACAAATATATAGCCCCTGTATTTCAGTGAATCAAAGAATAGACTTCCCACTTATTAAGTTGAAATTTTAGCTCAATTTGTGGCATTTTTAAAGAACTTTGATTTACCGTCTTATTAGACATTTTTGCTTTAATTGAGAGATGTTTCAGCATAAATACTGAAAATATTAGTTCCTTTATCAAGTTTAAATAACACCCATCATTTTGGATGCAATTGCTTTTGATACAAGTGATGCAAGAATACAAAACCATGGAGCTGGAGGCATGGGTGTGAGGGGTGGGGAAAGGGAGGATGTGTTTGTGGAAAGAATTTAAAAGTGAGTACTTATCATCCAAATATTGCTCTTTCTTATATTAAATTTCATATTACAAAATGTGCTGACGATAAAGTTTCAATGTGGCTTTGGTAGACTGGGAAAAACTTGTATGAATTTTCTTTTTAAATTTGTTGTATTCTACAATATGACTTTCAAATTACAGCCACATGAAATTCACTCAGCTGTTTGACTGCAGAGATTAATGAGATTCAACTGTCCATGCAATGCCGGTAGGAGTTCAGGCAAACAGATGAATTTGTGCCTAAATCTGATTGAGAATATAAAGGACACAAATGTTCACTTGGTTCGTCTCACAAAGTGACTGCTATTCCTTAGGAAATGATGTAAAGAAACTACCAAAACAAAAGGAAGCAGAGCTGTGACTTCTGAGAAGGTGGCTCCTTAACACAAGTAGGATCCTTACTATCAAGTAAGAAGGCAAGAATGTCCAATACTTTGAAGTGAATAAGTTTAGCAAAATAAAAACAAAAACATTAGAGAAAGGTGTAAAGGAAGTAATTTCTCATGAAAGTAAACTCTCCATGGAAGGCTTTACTTACAGAAGTGGAGTGAACAAGTTCTCATTCTTTTCAAAATTGTAAGCAGTAACAGGATTTGGAGGGGAAAAAAAGAAAACGCACAAAAACAGTCAAAACAAACAAACAAAGAAACAGCTTAAAGAAAGAACACAAAATAGGGAAAAGGGTGAGTTCTTCTAGTAGTTGTATTTATATTTTGTTACATCCTTGTTAGAGGGTAAGCTTTTAATGCCTTGTCATTTTTTTTTTTCTTTTAAATGTCTATGTTTTTGGTTTCCATGGTCATTGTAGCTGACTGAGGTTGAATAAAGAATTAAAAAATGTATGCAAGAGGTCATAATTTACTTGTATTTTATAAAATACATATATAAAGGTTTACAAGTCCGGCAACATGCTGAAGAAATGTGTTGTCATCATATAGCCACAAAACATCCTGCAGATTAATCCTATGGTGGCCCTGCACGACACCTGTAGTATATGTGGGCATTAGGTCAAAATATTAGCTGGAGCTAATGATGGGCCCATTATGACCCTCCTTAGTGCTCATTACTTAGGGGACCTTTTGAAGGTGCTCTGTATCATTCTCTGGCTGACAGGCCAGTCAGTGAAGGTTAGCAACTCCCTCTGAAGTCCTGTTTCTCTGTTGTGGCTAACAACCTACTTGGGGTCATGGAAGGCACACATGGATTCTTCACCTAAGTGACAGAAATCGTATAGGAAATAATTAACATCTGCATGTGGTACAAAGATTTCGAAGGAAAATAAATTTACTGGTTTTCGAGGTTAATTTTTTTTCTGAATTGAGCATTATCAGCACAACAATGAATCAACATTGTTAGCTTTGCACTCAGATCAGGGGCAAAATGAGTGTGCATGATGTGTTCAGAAGCCCAGGGAAGGAATTCTACACAGATGTGCATGGTGAAGGCAAGGGGTTAAAATAATATTCCCCTAATCGTAGATTATTGCACTGATGAACAAGGAGATTCTTCAACAATAGCCCTGATGCTTCAGAGCATCTTTCTTAGATTGGTCTTCCACTTCCTTTTAAGCTTCCATTGCAGCATCCTTCAGTTCATTTTTATTCTGCTTTTCAGCTTTAATAATCTATCTTTGATCCACAATCGACTCAGTTTACTATAAGCATGGAGTATTACTATTTAGTTTAACAAGTGCAAAATGTGGAGGAATAATTGTGCTCTTTCAACTTACTTTCTATTTCTTGCATAGTTTATTACATAAAAAAATAATAACTCTTGAAATTTCTTACTTATCATACTTCCCCTGCAATGATTCTAATGTCAAAAAACCCCAACATATGCAGGGCTATAGGCCTGTTAGTTCAGTCTTTTTTTACTCCCTAGTTTTGAATATGACTTTGTCTTTCCCCAGCTTAAATAACAATTCCTATCAGATGTCAAAACTACTTTTAAAGCCGTCATATTTACTTTCCTTTAGACCTTGTTTTCACAATGATATTTCACTCAGATTTCTGAGTGATTATTTGGTGAATTTGCATACATATTTATTCCATTAACTTCTTTCAGTCCTTTGCAAAACACAGAGATAAAATTATATTTGCTTGCCCTAGATGCTCCCCCTCCATAAAAAAAAAAAGACAATTTGCTGAAATTTATGCTTGTATATTTTCCTCCGGGAAAAAAAATCTATTAGCATGTGCATCTCTTTTTTCTGGCTAACACCTACAAGCAGACAGCAAGAGACATAAGCCTGCTGAACAAGACACAGTGTAGCTGTGAACAAGAAAGCATGAATAATAGTGCTATGGAAATATTGTACCTCAAAACCTGAATATGTTCCAGCAAAAAAAAAAAAATGCATCATGAACTATGGAGATGAAGATAACCATATGGAACTGCTGCACACTCAACTATTTCTCAAAATGCAGACATACAGATTTCTAAAAAATCTGAAAAGGAAAAAGAAAAGAAAAAGAAAAGAAAAAGAAAGAGAAAGAGAAAGAGAAAGAGAAAAAGAAAAAGAAAAAGAAAAAGAAAAAGAAAAAGAAAAAGAAAAAGAAA